>JAVJIF010008294.1:0-121569 GCA_038442645.1 Agave tequilana | reverse complement strand
AATCCCCCTTCTCAAATGTGTACACCTTCTCTTCCACCAAGAGAAACCTTCTCTTCTACCAAGAGAATACCTTTCCTTTTGTACAACTGCCTCTTCAACCAAGAAGCCTCCCGTGTACAAATAAACACTTTGAGAATTACAATACTTTTCCTATAGCCTTTTGATACTGAATGTGTATGTGGACAAGGTACCGTATAGGAAAGATGAACTTCAGAGACAAACTTCACTAATGGAATTGTCTTTTGGTGAAGAACAGAAGTAGGAAATCAGTTCCAGGTTTTTCTGGAATTTGGCTTTGGAAAACTGAATGAAAATTTGTTGTCTTAACCTTTGCCTTAGGAATAATTCCTATTATAGCTAGACTAGGGTTAGTTAGGATAGTTATAGGGACCAATTCAGATGATATAGACGTTGGAAAACGTTGCCAAAAGGATCAGATAAAGAAAACTGTCCAAAAGTCAGAAAACTGCCTATAGTCGACTTGAGATATGAGTTAGTCGACTAAGTTGGGCAATTTATACTGGGTTAGTCGACTAATATTGGGTATAAGTCGACTACAACATCTATTAGTCGACTATATAAACTGTTAAGTCGACTAACAGTGACAAACAGAGAGTTGGGATCTTTCAGGACAAAAGATAGTCGACTAGGGAAATCTATAAGTCGACTATACCATGTATAGTCGACTAGAGAAATATATAAGTCGACTAATAACATATTAGTCGACTAATCATTTTTATAAGTCGACTAATCACCCTATTAGTCTACTAATAGGCAGGTCAAGTCTACTAATAGGAAGGGTCAAGTCTACTAATAGGCTATGATATATGTGGTGCATCAAGGCTTTTACATGTTATTTCATCTTACAAACCAACTCTATCAACTCTCCTTGGCACATCTTGATCATGTAGAACTCTTGATTCTTCATTGTTTAGAGCTCCAAATGTCATGCATCGCAAACGTCTTCATCGAAACATGTACCAACATTCTCCCCCTTTTTGATGACGACGCTTTGTGTGCACAAGTCCTCCCCCTGCAGAAGATATGTTATCTTTTCCTCCCCCTGCAAAAATGGGTTTATAACAGATAGAAAAAAATATTTTCTCCCCCTGCAACAAATATATTAGTACATATATACGTAATTGATCTTTATCAATTTTTTATATGGTACCTGCAAGATAATCGTTAGTTGGTACAAATATAAAAGATCATATCTAACCTTTAGGACTCCAAATCCATTTAGAATTTGGTTTCCACCTGTTAGTATATACATAATTGCAAGAATCACATATATCATGCATGTATGAAGCATATATGTATTTTTATCATAAAAGCTTAAATTCTTTGGAATCCATATAAACTTACTTTTCTTAGTCTTACTTTTTACAAAATGACATATGGATTAATGTACATGAAGATTTGCAATATAACCAATAACCAATATATTATCATGTGACAATTTCTGAAAGATAATAGATCATTTAATTTTTCTTTTCCTTTATTAAACTTAGTCACATTTTGCAAAAGATCTTCATATTTATTTCTGAAAACTATCATGTTTTATCCAATATAGAAATCCTATCATTCAAAGACTTAGTTCCTTTTTCAGAAAAATGTTTTCTTTTATAAACTTCTCATTTTCAGTTTCAAGATGATATGACATTTTCAGTTTCATCTTGTTGAGAATTTATAGAAGAACATTGTAATGCATAAACAGAATTTCCTGTAAAAGTTTATCATTTTCTTTTAACAAAAATCTGTTTTTCAGTTTTTCATTTTCAGATCAAGAAATAATTCATTAATGCATCAGATAGTTCAGAAAATGATACCTCTTCATCTTCTATGGCATGTAACATAAGTTAACATGTTCAGTGGATTCTTCTTCATCGGAAGATGAGGAATCACTATGTTCTGAAGATGCCTCGTAGTTCTTCTTCTTTTGAACTTTTTACTCTTGTACTTTTCTTTCTTCTTGAGCAAAGGACAATCCATCTTCATATGTCCTGGTTTATCACAATTAAAACATTTGAATTTACCTTGCTTAAGAAATTTTCTGAACTTTGAGAGCATTGCCATCTCCTCTTCGTCATTATTGTCCGTGTCGGAAGATGCATGGAAGGAGAGTTCTTTCTTCTTTGAACGGTGTTGTCGTTCGTCCTTCTTCCTTTCTTCTAACTGCACTTCATATGCCATTAGATTACGATTAGGTTTTCTAATGTCATAGTTGAGAGATCATTCGCCTCTTCAATGGCGGTTGTCTTCTTCTCCCATTCTGGTGTAAGTGCACGAAGGATCTTTCGAACTCTTTCGACTTGGGTGTAGTCCTTTCCAAGGGATGCAAGAGTATTGGTGATGTCGGTGAATCTTGTAACCATTTCGGATATGGTTTCATTCTCCTCCATTTTGAATAACTCAACCTGTGGACAAGAATAGAAATTTTAGACTCCTTAACTTTACTAGTGCCTTCATGGTTACCTGAAGAGTATGCCAAATTTGATGTGCAGAAGTTGCTGTTGACATTCGGTTGAACTCTTCTTGGTAAGGGCACAGAATAGAGCATTCATTGCTTTTGCGTCAAGGTTCGCGTTCTTCTTTTGATCTTCACTCCAAGCGTTGTAGTTGGTTGTAGGCTTGGTGTATGTTGCTTCTACGATGTTCCAAAGGTCGTAGTTGAGTGACTGCAAGTAGATCTTCATTCTACACTTCCAATAGTGTAGGTTCCATCAAATAGCGGTGACGTTGTGTAGAATGTCCTTCCTTGTATTGGGATGATGAGAACTCCGTTGCCATCTTTGTTGTTGACTTGTACCCGAGCTTGTACGCTGGTTCAGGTATGCAGGGCTCTGATACCAATTGTTGGGTCCCGCTTTTATACCAAATGTAGGATCTATAATCAAATCAACACAACACTTGACAGGAAGGATTAATGTTAAGCAAATAAGTAAACTTGCAAGTAAAGAAAACAAATCTCAGAAAATGCAAACGCAAACAAAGAGATTTATCCTGGTTCGGTCCTTGTGACCTACATCCAGTCCCCAAGCCACCCGCTTGAGATTTTCCTTTATCCTTGATCTTGCCACCCAAAATCAATACAACATGTACACCACTTGTCGAATCCCCTTCTCCAAATGTGTACACCTTTTCTTCCACCAAGAGAACACCTTCTCTTCTACCAAGAGAATACCTTTACCTTTGTACAACTGCCTCTTCAACCAAGAAGCCTCCCGTGTACAAAAAACACTTTGAGAATTACAATACTTTTCCTATAGCCTTGATACTGAATGTGTATGTGGACAAGGTACAGTATAGGAAAGATGAACTTCAGAGAACTTCACTAATGGAATTGTCTTTTGGTGAAGAACAGAAGTTAGGAAATCAGTTTTCAGGTTTTTCTGGAATTTGGCTTTGGAAAACTGAATGAAAATCTTGTTTGTCTTAACCTTTGGCCTTAGGAATAACTTCCCTATTTATAGCTGTAGACTAGGGTTAGTTAGGGTAGTTATAGGACCAATTCAGATGATATAGACGTTGGAAAACGTTGCCAAAAGGATCAGATAAAGAAAACTGTCCAACAGTCAGAAACTGCCTATAGTCGACTTGAGATATGAGTTAGTCGACTAAGTTGGGCAATTATACTGGGTTAGTCGACTAATATTGGGTATAAGTCGACTACAACATCTATTAGTCGACTATATAAACTGTTAAGTCGACTAACAGTGACAAACAGAGAGTTGGGATCTTTCAGGACAAAAGATAGTCGACTAGGGAAATCTATAAGTCGACTATACCATGTATTAGTCGACTAGGGAAATATATAAGTCGACTAATAACATTATTAGTCGACTAATCATTTTATAAGTCGACTAATCACCCTATTAGTCTACTAATAGGCAGGGTCAAGTCTACTAATAGGAAGGGTCAAGTCTACTAATAGGCTATGATATATGTGTGTGCATCAAGGCTTTTACATGCTATTTCATCTTTACAAACCACACTCTATCAACTCTCCTTGGCACATCTTGATCATGTAGAACTCTTGATTCTTCATTGTTTAGAGCTCCAAATGTCATGCATCGCAAACGTCTTCATCGAAACATGTACCAACATGCGGAAGGTACAATTTTGTTGGATGGAGCTGATCCCTATCTAAACCAAAGGCCTGCCCCTCTAACCCTAATTGTTACTTTTAATTAGTGAAATCTTGCTACTGTGTCCCTTGTATCCCTATCTGGAACTTCAAAGACTTATCTGCTGCCTTTGGATGCCCACGATCAAGGCGCCTGCTCCAGTCTCTCCTAATTGTCCTATTAAAGTTCCTTCCATGCATCAAAACTCCGAAGTCGGTTGAGGGTAATATAATTATATTGTAACACGCTCTTGTAGTTGAGGGCCCTTTTTATTTGCGCATCAGTATTTTTGTTTTCAAATTCACTTTTTAAAAGCGCGCCCCATGGGAATTAAATCTGGTTTGCTCTGATACCGTATTAAAGTCACTTTTATTGCACCAAAACCCGAAGTTGTGGTGAGGGATGAGGTTAATTCACTTATATTCTAAAAGTTCCTTTTAGGTAGTGATAATTTTTTTCTATCGCACCCCTATTCGGAAATTGGAAGACTTTATATATTGCTTGCCTTGGGGAGGGGAGAGTTCCACTCAAAGTCGTCTCGTCTCATATCTTAAATCGATGTGAATCATTTAGTAGATTGAATGCATGTTACAAAGTGTAGAGGTGTATTCCTTGGGGGAATTTATCTACACTCAAATTGTGAATAAGAATGTAAATCAAACGCAAACACAGAGAATTATGTGAAAAATTCAAGAAAAAAATCATGGAGCAAAGAGGGGGAGTTTCCACTAAATCTGAGAGATTACAAGGTGTTCTCAATGCTCTATTACAGAATCAATTCTCTCTAGTTTTGATTCTCCATCTCATTGGAGAAGGTCCATTTGTACTGAATTGTTAGCTTAGATGCGGATGGAATGCTGCGAGATTGGCATAATTGCTACGATCTTCATGTGCGGAGTTGTAATGACTGCAATTGTGATCGCTTGATTGTTGGTATTCCTCAAAAATCCTGCCCAACCCATAATTGTCCAGGACGTTACAAATGTGGGGAAGTCAGGCTGCGTGTCAAGAAGGTCTGTTGCTGTAGCTATTTGTAGGCAGAGATTAAGGAGGTGGTTGTTGTAGCTATCTTGCTCGGAGCAAAAGTCTTTGAAAAGGAGTATACCTTGGAACGACCGGGAGCACAGGAGCTCTCGAAAGGAGCCGCTGCCTCTGAAACAGCTGAGTATCCTCAAAGGGAGTAGCGACTTCGGGAACGGATGAATGTCTCGGAAGGAGAAGCGGTCTCAGGAAGGCGCTCGGCCTTTCTTGGCCTCGAGGAGATGCTCAGACTTTCTTCTTGGGCCTGCTATGGACCTGCCGGTATGTCGAGCTTGTTGCTTGCTCGGGATGCTCTTGACAAGGTGGAATACTTGTCGCGATCCTGATAAAGATCAAAATCTAACCACTAAGATGCCCCTCCGCCTCTTCCTTCTCAGTGTCTCTGAGAGAGGAAGGGAGCGAACTAATTCAATCTTCTAGAATGATGACTTCTCTGAGTAGTTAGAGCATCTGTATTTCGTAAGAGAGCAGTTAAGGTGATTTCGTGTTTTGAACTCTTCTAGAGGTTCTCGGTATCGTTGGCTTCGCAGAATTCTGGTATCATCCTTTGAAAGAGTGATTGAAGGGAGTGAGGGATTGCTGTTTAGGAATCGTCTCATGGATGCTGTTGCGGACGTTCGCTTTAGAAAATCTTTTCGATGTGGACGTTAGGACAGAGGATATATCTGTATTTCTTTTCAAAAACTCACAGAAACGTTGTGTGATATTGTATTGCTTGTTAGATGTAATCACATAATGTGAAAGGATTTGTAATGTAAATATTTGAAATAAAATTTGTGCATGAATAGAAGCAAGAGTAATTGTTTTAATCTTGCTGTGTTCAATTGTTGGTTTGTTCGAGACTGACTACCTCTGCGAAGGGTTGACCAGATTTTCAGAAATCTCGTCTTGAAAGAACTTGAGAGTGGTCATGAAGGAAAACAACACGTCTCCGAGTGGGAGGAAATCTCATCTGCGGTACCTGCAGATATTTCCTCCAAGGAAATCTCAGTTGCGGAGTTGGGTTTGCATTAGCTTCTGAGTGAGAGAAATTCTATCAACGGAGTTGCGAAGCCGGACCCGGAAGAAAAAATTCCTGCAGCAAAGTCTAGACTTTGAGTGGAGAGAACCTTCAGCGAAGTGGCATGGATGCCGGAAGGAGAGTCTGTATTGCCGTCTCGAGTGGGAAACTTCCATCCTGATGTACTAGTTGTTGGACCTATAAAAAGTGGCCTGAAGTAGGGATGTTACCCAACGACAGATTGGACGCGTCTACTTTGAGTTGGGGCCCCTAATAAATTGGAGGGACGATCCGGTACCTCCGAGTGGGACTAAACGCAACAGTGAAGTTGACCTCCGTGTTGGAGAAATCCCACAACAAAGTTGTTTCCCAAGTGGGGGTAATCTCATCATCGGAATATGGATGGCAGCTCTCGAGCATGGTGGTATCTTCACATCAGAATATGGATGGAAGGACCCCGACAGAAGGAAACTATCAGCGTTTCATCTGCCCGTAGGTTCAGAAGAAGAGAGCCCGTTGGCTAGTGCTTGTGCTATGAGTGGGAGAAATCCCATCAGCGGGACATCAAGCGGGGGCTCTGAGAGGGAGAACTCCCTGCAACAGGGTGGGGGACTCTGCGTGAGGGAATCTCACAGCAAAGGGTTTTGACTCCTGTAGGATAACCGAAAGAGCGCCCGTGGGCATGTTTGCTTTGACACTTTTGAGTAGGGGAAATCCCATTGGTGGAGTGTACACAGTCCTCCGATTGGGGAAAATCCCATCATCGGGGCACGTGGATTGGCCGGCTGGCATTGATTGGATGTACTGTATTGGTTGGACGTATTGCAATAGTTAGGAGCATAAAACAACATTTTTTTTCATAATCAAGAATGAAATACAGGGAATAGGAGTCAGAAGAAAATACGTCCTGTTTGTCTGGAGTCGTGTGGTCAATCGATCGTCTTGTATTGGGCGATTAAGTGTTGTTCCTGAGAAGGTTGAGTGTGGTTGTTCGGATGCTGCTTTGGGAGTGAGGATGTACTTTTTGAGTAAGCCCTGCTGGACGAGTTAAGGTACCTTTGGAGGGCCCAACAGTGAACGGTTTGGTGCCCTTTACAATTGTGGTAGAAATAGTATTTCTTTGACACGGGAAGTGAGGGTTTGTGTTCGACATGTCTCGGGCTTTTGACCTGGGGCTGGTCTTTGATGGTGTTGAAGACCTCGTTGATCGAAAGCTTCAACAGAATGAAGCGTTCATTGACATGTAGACTCAGAGTGTATTTGGGAGGAGGATCAGGGGTGCTTGCGTCTTGTGAGCAGGTTGCCCCCGATGTCGAGCATGATCAGGGGAGCTTTGTGCGGGGACTTCGACTTTCCTTCACCATCGCCTGATTTCACGGAGTGGTTGGAGGAAACCTTCATTGCTTCTTCAAGCTGGATGTAAGGCTGAGCTCGAGAAATGACCTCGCTCATCTCAGCGACATTGTGCTTCAGGAGGTGTTTGTACAGAGGATGAGTGACTTGCAGCCCACTGATGAACGCAAGTGCGAAGATTTCTTCACCACAATTAGAGATTTTGGTTAGCTGGCTCTGAAAGAAGATGTACGACTTGAGACTGTCCCCTTGCCTTATCTTGACAGAGAGGAGATGATGGCCATTTCTCTGGCTTCTCAGTGAGGCGTACCTGGTGAGGAACGCCTTGGTCACCTCCATGAAATTGTGGAGAGAGCACAGAGAATATAACTAATCTGAGGTTGCATCTTTCAGGCTAGAGGGAAAAGTGAGGCACATGACTGGATCGTTACGGGAGTAGATCACCATCTTGTCTCAGAAGTGTTGGATGTGTTGAACTGGGTTACTCACTTCGAAGTAGTAGTTTTCCCCGATAACTCGCACTTTTGGGTCTCTTCTGAGAGAAGAATCGTGGATTTTTATGATCGGAGATGGGTGGTCCAACGAGTTGGCCTCCACAATCAGTTTCCGGATCAGCTTCTTCGAGGGCAAGGAGATTGGAGACATGTTCTCGAGCTTGTCCCCAGTTTGTGCTGGATTGTTCTAGAGGGTTGTGACTTGGGCTTGGAGCTGTTGGTTGAGCAGTCTCAACTTCTTTCTCCCGGAGGATATTTTCGAGATCGAGTGCTATCTGCTCTCGCTCGCGATCAGATTGCTCATGTTCCTTCATTTGCTCCCTCATCTCGTAAAGCATATGAAGGAGTTGGTCTTCACGCTACTGTGACGGCTGGATGCTGGTGATTGGTTCTTGTCGCGCAACGAGGAGCCGGTGTTCTCGGTGATATGTGATCAATCGTCAGCAGACCAGGGAATCGTGCCCCCAGTGGCGCTAGTTGCTCTGCTTCTGGTTGTGGCGACTTTGTGAACAACCGTCGTCTTCTTCGAGGCCATCTTTCTTTAGGGGAGATTTTTTGAGGAGCTTGTAAATTGTTAGGGGGGAGAGATCTTGAGTGTAGGGACTCAGCTCTCAATGAAAGCACCAAAATGTAGAGATAAATTCCTTAGGAAAATTATCTACAATCAAATTGTGAATAGAAATGTAAATCAAACGCAAACACCGGAGAATTATATGAAAAACCCGAAGAGAAAAAACTATGGAGCAAAAAAAGGAAGAGGTTCCACTAAATCTAAGAGATTACAAGGGGTTCTCGATGCTCAATTGCAGAATCAATTCTCTAGGGTCCGATCCACTATCTCATTGAAAGAGAATGTCCATTTGTACTGAATGTTAGCCTACAGGCAGAAGAAATGCTGGCGAGATTGGCGTAATTGTCACAATCTTCATGTGCAGAGTTGTAATGACTGGGATTGTGGGCGCTTGAATTGTGGGATTTTCCTAAAATCCTGCCAACCCATAGCTGCCCAGGACGTTACGAACATGGGGGAAAGTCAGGCTGCGTAACTGAAAGTGAAAGTTAAGGAGGTCTGTTGCTGTAGCTATCTTTCTCGGAGCGGAAGCTCTGGAAAAGAGTGGACTTCAGGATGGTCGGGAGCATAGGAGTTCTCGAGGCGGAGATGTCCTCAGAAGGAGTGGCCTCGGGAACAGCTGACTGTCCTCGGAGGGAGAAGTGACTTCGGAAACGGCTGAATACCCTCGGAAGGAGTGGTCTCGGGAAGACGCTCAACCTTTCTCGGCTTCGGGGAGATGCTCAAACTTTCTTCTTGGGCCCGCCATGGGCCTGCTGGTACGTCGAGTTGTTGCTTCTTCGGAATGCTCTTGATGAGGTGGAACGCGTGTCGCAATCCTGATGAAGATCAAAATCTGACCACTACACAAAGGTTAGTATGGATGTTGTTCATAAACTTCTGGCTGAGCACTTAGAACTCCATAGTACTTTATTATGTTAAAGCATAGACAAAATAGTTTCCTTTAGTTTTATCCAACTCTGCAAGACCACCATTACTTGTAGAGAGAGCAAAAACATTAAGGATCTACATTAATCTGTTCCCATTATTGAACATCTAGGACGATTAGGCTCTAATTGTTTATACATGTTATTTCGGCATTTCAAACTTTTTATGATACAATAACATAGTTCTGTATGCCAACTTCACTTTAGAATTTCTCACCATAATGTATCAGTTAGTAAATTGATTGTCTGTGGTAAACTCTGATGGAGAAAAATAGCTTGGGCATGGATGGAAGTTTGCGTGTTACCCGTTTTCTCAATGCTTCCTACTGATATGCTGTATCCAATCTAAACACAATTTCCCCAAATGTAGGTGCTGCAACCGGTTCAGGAGCTAGCTTTGGCGCTGCATCTGTAAGTTAATACGTTATTGACAATTCAATCCTTTACTTCCTTTTTTTTTTTTTGGCTATTTCCCCTTCACTTTGTCATTAGCTCGACGACAAGCTGGGTTAACTTCTAGATTGATATGCACAATTGCTTACTTTAGCTTTTTTCTCACATTTGTAATTCTTCTTTTTTCCTTTTTTCCCCCTTCCCAATCGCAGAAAGCCTCCAGGCCCAAAACTCGTGCTACCCGGAGGTAGCTAGTTTCAGCCTGAATACAATGTGGTTGATTTTCTTGGTGGGCACACAGTGCAGACTTTGTGAAGGGGTCCTGTTTTTGCTGAGATGGGGTACTCGGCCGAATATGATGTGGAGGGGATCATGCTGCATATATGTATTCTAGTTTTCCTTGTTCTTCCTTCATCTCATCTTTCCTTGGAGTTGAAAATGTAATTGTATTTCTCAGTTTGTAGTTGGTGCTAGTTTATTTATTGGTTCTCGGGTGACTTTTGTGTTGGTAGGATGATACAGGTCGTCCTGATGTCCTTTTCTCTGATGCGCTTATTAGGGCTGGCAAACCGTGCAGAATGACTCTCTCGCAGACTGAGAGATGCAATTTGGATGTGCTTAGACTGTAAGTTTATGTCATCTGTTTGAAGGGCGTGGAACGCTGGGGGACTAGCATATCTGCTACTGAATGGTCTAAATGGCAATATGGCGAGGGGGAGTTCTGTTGTGTAATGTGCCATGTTATGCTCTCATTATATTAGACTTACAAAATGAAATGCGAGTATGGTGAGATGTTTTTCTTTGAGGTTAGATTAGATGTGTCTTGCGTTAGGGAACCAAGTTTGTCAGGTTATGGTGCACAACATGCGTCTATCATTCCATCAGTAAGCTTCTTGTTGTTGTATTCATGCCATCAAGTTGAATTAATGTTGACCCCTTGTGGTGTCATGTTTGTTATGCTATTGGATTAAAAGTGAGTGGTGTGGATTTGTTACTTCATGCAAGATGAAATAAAGTGAGGGCAAAGGTTGGATGTGGTTCTGTCTAATAATATCGTGTTATGAAAATGTTTTTGTTGGGTATATTGAAATTACTTATTGTTACTTATTCCTTGCATTAAATGAGGTCAATCTTACAATAATCTCTGACAGTAATAACATTAACAGAATATTCTTTAGGTGCTGTGAATTAGGGGTGTCAATGGTTGGTTGAGCGGGTTTAGAATCAATTCTATACTAAACCCTAAATTTAAATCCCCGACTTAACTCACCCTGAAAACTCAATAGGGAAAACAGTACTCAACCTAAACTCTACCCGTGGGTTTTTGTGGGTTCGGGTAGGTCGGGTATGCACGGATTATGACATGATTGATTATTATAAACTTGGTCATATGAGTTATAGCAACGAGAAAGATTATCATTATTTAACTATCAACATGAATTATCAAATTCACGTCATATTGTCACTCAATCGAACATGATTCATATAAACATCCAAACATTACAATGTGATCGCAACTTTATATGCATCTTTTGAAAAAAAATCAAATACATTGTTGTTTTATACTTGGGATCAATCAACATCACTTTAAACCTGGAAAGAAAGATAAAAGCTTTAGTTTTATCTATTTTATCTTGTTATTGATCTTAATCATCCATTCTTAAATGAATGACTAGCATTAATTTATCTTTAGGTCTGGGTTCGGGTTGAGTTTGGATGGATTAAAGTGTGATACCCAAACCCAACCCATAAATAAAGACATTAAAATTTTAAAACCCAAACCATGTGGGTTACCCATACCGTGTATTTGCTAGCTGGGTCGGACCGGGTTTGGATAAAACCCAACCTGGTTTACACCTCTACTGTGAATGATATTCTTAAAAAGTTGAAATTAATATGAATGAAATTTCACCCTCTTTCAAGATATTCTCCTCAGTGCTAAGATTTTCATTTATGCTACTAAAAGAATACCAGTCCTAAAAAATCCAAAAATATTATGCCTGTCAATTGAATTTTTTCAAAATTTTTAATTGTCATAGTAAAACTTTAAAAATATATATTTAAAACAATGCTTTTTAAGTAACTAAAAGAAAACTCTATTTTTTTATTCTTAATACAAATCACTAGCTAACCAATTCTCTCTCTCTCTCTCTCTCTCTCTCTCTCTCTCTCTCTCTCTCTCTCTATATATATTATATATATATATAAATAATATATATATATATATATATATATATTATATAATATATATATATTTGATGCTATTCATATATAACTATATAAAATCTTTTAAACTACATATCTATTTCAATTTTTTTTAATATCCTGAAAAACTAGTCTCTCTGTCTCTCTCCTGGTTCTTAAGGTCTCTTAAACTAAATATCTATCTCTATTTTTATTTGAAATTACTTGCTCACCCGTTAGAGTTCATGACCATTAATTAGTAGATAGATAAATCTAAATTAATAAAAAAAATTTAATAAATATATAACAACATAAAAAACTAAATTTATTGTTCTAATCAAATAAGCATTCTTAAAAAAGAAAAACCCATATTTAAATGAAGTAAATTAATTATAAATTTTATATGTTTAATTAGGTTTCAAGAAAAAGGTTATTATTGGGACTCATTTGTTGGCATTGTTATCAAATTTTTATTTATAATATCATTGGAATCATTAGCGCGTTATTCATACCACTATTAAATATTAAATATGAGCAAATATAAATAATTAAATGTTATCTCAATTTACACAAAACTGATACAAAATTTATAGTCACTAACAATAGAATATTAATATTTTAAAAAAATAATTTGAAATCATAATTCTATCAATTATTGTTCCTATCTTATTTCTTATTTCTTTTGTATAAGCACATGGTGAATATTAATTTGTAATAACTTTTAGGGGTTTTTCGCTACACCCCAATGTCAAATCGTAATTAGGAAAAAACTCAGCTTCATAATTTTATTCGTTTCAGCCACCTTTTTAAAGTAGGATGTGCGCTCACGTGTCAGGCGCTGAAGCGCTCATCAACGATGAAAGATGCAAACGCTCTTAAGTATCGCTTCAAAAAAACAGACCGAATCGAAAATGCCCCCATTCCTGAGGACTGCGATTATAGTCGCAATCCACACAAAATGATCACAGTGTAGAGATTGCAACTATGATCACAGTCCTAATAAAATAATCGCAGCTCTATTCTGAAGATTGCGATCATAATCACATTTCTCATAAAATGCACTATGTATGAAGACTGTGACCATGATCACAATCTTCTTTATTAGGATTGCGACCATGACACAGTATTCACAAAAATGTCCTATATTTGAGTTTTTACGATTGCGACTAATCCTAAAAAGAGGACTGCGGTCACAAAATGCACTATTTTTAAGGTTTTGTGAGGACTGCGAGCCTCACAAAATACCCTATTTCTCAATCAGTCCTCACAGAACTCATCGCGAGCATGAACATAACGAAATCTGCGAATTACTCTGCGTCAGGGTCAAAATTGAAGGGTGAGTAACACCAGGTACAATGGGGAAGAGTAAAATAGAAAATGAAAATATATAAACAAGTAATGGTTGGAAGGAATCAGTTTTTGCTGACGTAGATAAGGTTGTAGTGAATCAAATTACGACATTGATTTTTTCTCCTAATTATAAAGTAAAATAGGTGGCTGTAGCAAAATATTCCTAACTTTTAAAGTTTTATATTTCTTTTATATTATTTATATATCATGCTTTAATTTAGATAAACATTAATTTAATATTAACTTTTTGTTGTCTTATATGTCTTATACTCTTAAATAAATAACAAATAAAATATAAACATAATATTTTATACTAAATAGTTATAACTATTTTTTATAATATTAATAAGCACAAATAGATAGTCATATTTTACGACTTTTATATCTTATTATTTTTTATGTGCATTGCATAAGTGAAAATTTAAGATAACCCCGTGTTTTCAAAGAATATCACACAATCACCCTCATGTTTAGTAAGTACCCCCCTGTGTTTTATTTCACTTGCACGTTAGTGCCTTCCGCCTGTATGTGCCATCATAACATGACACTTGATGTTATTTTAGTTTTATTATGACTAAACTCTCTCTCATTAACATCAACTACTTGTCATAAACATGTTACATGACAGTAACAACATAAATCATAGAAACTCATGTTACCTGACAGTGGTTAAAGCAACTAAAACACATAAGAAAACATAAATCGAAAATACCAAACCCTAAAACACAATTCTCATGTATCTAAAAGACAATTTTGAAAGGCACAAACGTGCCCAGTGAAATGGAAACACAAAAGGGTACCCGGATCAATTCTAAACACGAAGGCGGTTATGTGATAATCTTTGAGAACAATAAAGGGGTTATCTCAAATTTTCCCCTTATTTAAAAGGTTAACGTGTGGAAACTTTACTTTAGCTCACATTTGTTGCAATTTTAGGTGTCATTTTTGTACGCAAATCTCCTGTATTAAGATTTTTTCTGGACCATTTGGTATTAAAATTAAAAATTTACCTTTCGCTCGACCCTCATTAAAAAGCTAAAATATCCTTTTCTCATATAAACAACCAAGAACAAAGCATTATTGATAAAACTTCATTTGCATCAAAGTGGTAGCTGGTAGCATGGATCGGTTGCCAGCAGGAGAATTGTCACTCGTTGCAAAGAGACAACTCTATTTGCATCACATGAAGTTTGTTTAAAAGAAATGGAAGATACAGCGATATAATATTAAAGGGTATGTACTTTGAAATAATACCTGAGTACATGTACGCCGGTATCACAGTGAACAGTCCAAGAATGATTTTTTTGGCTGAAACACAAGCCTTTTCTGCATGTATATTTTATAGAACTATCCCCCATTTCTGGAGATTTAGAAATGATCTATTCTACTATCTTCTTCAGGCTTCGGATTTTTCTCCAAAAGAATCTTCTATCTTCTTATTTGTTGGGGCATTGTTACGTGAAAAGTTTGCCAGGCCTAATCGAAATTCTTCAAGGTTTACTCCATTATCCACCAGGATGCTTGTTACTCCCATTTTAGACACCTGAAAGGATTGTAAGAATACAACATTAAGTTTGAAGAAGTCCAACATTTTACTATGATTGAGATGCTGAAAAAGCATAAATGAATACATGTAACTTCCAGAAAAGCAAGCAGTGAGCATTGTGTCAACAACAATCCCCAAAAGGAATCAGTGTCGGCCCAATGCTTAGCGTCTACCAAATGGTTTCATTGATTCCATGTGGTGAGGAAACAAAGCTTTCATTCTTTTCGTCGATGTGAAAGAAAAAGAAAATAAGTTCAAGAGTAGAAAGAAAGTCAATTATCCAGTGAGGGAGCAAGTACTTGCATATTTCACGGAAGCATGTAATTGATTCAAAAAGTTTTATGCAACCGTATAGTTGTTGGTTTTATTAACTGTCAAAGCAACTTGCAATATTAATCGTAATATTTCGGATTATTTAGAGAGATTTCAATCGGCTATAGTACTTTAGTTGCTCATAGTTCAGTTTTGACCTTTCATCTCATCTTTTTTTACGGGCTCCAATTTCATTATTTAACTTATTTTCTTAGCTTCTCCGCCGGCGATTGGTACCACCTTGTCTCATATTATATCCTTGGTCTGAAACAATGTGTTGCCCGGTAGTTGGAATATTATCACAAGTTTTATCCAACTTCACATATCTAACTTATATTCACTCTATTGATACTACCTGATATCCATATTATATCCTTAAGTCCAAATCAATGTCACCCGCTAGTTGACGGAAGCTTGCTTTTCTGAGCAAATTAAACCTAATTATCATGCATAGGGTATTAAACGTGGCTACTTCCGTGAGTATTGAAAGTAAATCCTTCCCATCCAAATTCAATGCTACACAACCCAAATGGAAAATCTACTCTGTTAAAGTTGATATGTATTATTTAGAGTGCCTAAAAACAAGAAATTAAATCAATTTGAGTTTTATTGCCTATGCATCAAGTAGATACAAAATAAATAGTAATAAACAAAATGATGCTTAGATCTACAATCTAAACATCATTATGCATTCTTGACGCTGAAAATTAGACAATGATCTAAACAACTTAAAAATCGCACCCCTATTTTGTTAGGTTTCAAAAGATCTAAACGCTAAAATCAAGCAACTTGCAACTTTTACTCATTATTTTGAGCCTGCTTGATGCATGGGTAAGGAAACTTAAAATTACTGAAGTTTATTTTATGCACTGTAAATTGTGCAAATCAACTTAATTTGAATGGATCTTCTATTAGGTTTACCTATCATTAAATTGAATGGAAAAGATTTGCTTCCACATCCTCGAGAAAGGATCCCCCCACCCCTCGCTCTCTTTTGTGTGTGTGTGTGTGCACACACACGTGTAGAGTTGAGCTATGCTACTTTCAGAAGTACTCAAGGTGCAAATACTTCCACTTTGAATTAGTTAACGCATCACCCAAATTAAAGATCCACACATTTGGATGTCAGCTTCTACCCATAAATTAGTTAGAAATAAAATTTTAAAGTTTCTCGTTATGTTTTACCTATGCGTAAGTAACCAAACGAACAAAATGCTTTTGAAAGATCTAAAACTGCTTGTGTGACCACTTTGATGAATGGGTAAATCATAATGAAAAATGTCAATATTTTGTTTCTAACTCGTTTATAAGAAGTAGATCAGATCCAACTGCGTGGAATCTTCAATTTGGGTGGTGACCAATTCAAAGTGAAAGAATCCGGCATAACCTCATACTTCCGAAAGTCGTGTACCTATTATGGTTTAATTTTCATAGACAATAAAAATGGAATGAATAAAACAGGCACAAAGGACTTAACAGTTTACCGATTTGATGTTCCTGTCCTCGTCATCAAAGAAGAGCATTGACTTGAAAGGTACACCAGTCCTCCTATGAATTCTTTGGAAATGCTCAGTTTTGTGGGTCCAGCTGGAGAATATTTCCTGCAACAACACAAAGCCAGTAAACTCTTCAATACAAAGAGAAAAATATTAAATATGAGTGATACAAGATCAAACAAAACGCATATTACCCACTCCATTATACTGAGAAGCTACTACTACATAATATCTAGATTATTAAGCAAGAAGGGTTTTGGTCGAGGAATTTTTATCCTGAGGAATTGAGTCACACGGTGTGGTTGAGCCCAAAGAAGAGGTTTGGTTCCAGCGGTCCTTTTTAGCCATTCCACAATACATGATGTTTTCTCAGTCCTTCCATACAGACATACATTTGGTTTCTGCCAACTGTGAACTACGGATCACATTCCGCACATATTAAAAATTATAACAAGCAATTAATTTAGCTATCAATTCTGGGAGATCAGGAACGAAATCTTCTGAACATTCAAAATGTAGTTGGAAGGGCCTTTTCTTTTCCATTTTAACAGATAAGCACTTCAATCTAGCTGCCTGATAACACTAGCAGGTGTCCGCCAGTTGCTAGTCAGTATTCATCATCTAGGCACTAGCTTGATGAACAAAGCCCAAAACCAAATGATCGTTTAGCCAATGAGGGAGTCGAGAATCATGACTTTAAAAGGTCACTGCAAGTTATCTTGGATTTTGTTACTTAAGACTTGCTCTTTTAATATTTCTATACAGAGAATATTTCTCCAATTAGGACCATCAAAATGTATCAGGAAAATTTTCAAGAATGGACTGAAATTATGTAGTTTGCATTGGAACAGATATCCAAGGTAATGACTGATTAAGAAACAGGAGTGCAAACAATCAAAGAACAAGTGGGATGTGTACTCTTGATACCAAATATTATGTAAATGAAGCTACAAAGGTATACTAGGAAGAGAGTAGAGTTTTTATTGATTCAACTTGTAACTAGTTACATGACCTTATATAAGGCCTAAAGATAAATATGAAAATCAACAAAATTAAATACATTCATGTATCAAAATAGATTAGGTTCATCCCTTGACTGCATCACAAAATACGAAGTGTTTGTTCATTGCATAAAGAATATTGTCCAATATATCCAGAACACGAAGAGTTTGTAGTTTGTAGTTAGGTTCAATGTGTCTAGAGAAGCCGAGGAGACAAACGGAATACAAAGAAGTCTAGCTTATATTTCCAACAGCCTCCCTTAAGGTAGGTTACCACTATGCCAAGTTTTTCCTTCATCTTCTTGAAAATATCATACTTCAAAGTTTTTGTAAAATATGTTAGTAATTTGCTCTTGTGTTTTGCAATGCATGACATCGATCTCACATATTTTACTAAGTCACGAATGAAGAGATACTTAATCCTTATGTGCTTGTTTTTTTAATTGAAAAACGGGATTTTTTGTAAGAGAAATAGCTAAACTATTATCACAAAACAATGTAGTTCCTTCAACTTGTTCATACTGGAGTTCGCTCAAGATCCACCAAATCCAGAGTGCTTGACGAAGCTAATGCCAATGAAATATACTCTGCTTCTGATGTAGAAAGCGCAACAACACTTTGTTTCTGGATGCCACGAGATTGCACCCGAACCAACATGGAAAGAATAGCCGTAAGTGCTTCTGCAATCATAAACACTTCCACCCCAATCACTATCACAATAGCCAATCAAACTTGAATATTTCACTCTTTTATAATGTATGCCTTCATTGATGGTTCCACAAAGATACCTTGGAACTCTTTTCTCTGCTTCCCAATGTCTTTTCTTTGGTGATTCTATGAATCGACTAAGCATGCTTACAGCGAACATAAGATTTGATCTTGTTGCAGCCAAGTACATAAGACTACCAACAAGAATTCGATAGAAAATTCCATCAACACTTTCTTCATTTTCAGATTTGCTAAGCTTCAAATCAACCTCCATCGGAGTGCACAGAGGTGTAGCACCCTTTAATTTAAATCTTTTCAAAGTATTATTTGCATACTTCTTTTGTGAAATGAGTATACCATCTTTTTACTGCTTGACTTCAATTCCAAAAAAAATGAAGTAGACCCATGTCAGTCATCTCGAATTCACACATCAAAGTCCTCTTGAATTCATCACACATGCTTGTAGAATTGCCGGTAAAAATGAGATCATCAATATATAAGCAAACCATCAAGAATTTACCTTGATCACCTTCTTCAATGTAGAGAGTATGTTCAAAAGGACACTTTTTGAAACCATTCTTCATAAAGTATTAATCGATGCGACTATACCATACTCTCGGTGCTTGCTTGAGTTCATATAATGCTTTCTTCAAAAAATACACCTTATTTTCTGCACCTTTCTTCACATAACCAAGTGGCTGGTTCACAAAATCTCTTCTTCTAGAAAACCATTTAAGAATGCTGATTTGACATCCAATTAATAAACTTTACATCCTCTTTGTGCCGATAAAGCTAGCATAATTCTTATGGTTTCAAAACGAGCAACCAGTGCAAATACTTCCTGGTAATCAATACCAAATTTTGTTTGTAACTGTCACCACCAAACGAGCCTTGTATTGGTCCACTTCACCTTGTGAATTCAGTTTGATCTTGTACACCACTTCACATCAATAGCCTTTTTTCTCTTGAAAGCTCCACAAGCTCCCATTTTTGTTTCTTCAGATGGCGTCAATTTCTTGCTTCATAGCATTCTTCCACTTCTCTTCTTTTGAAGCATTTTCAAAAGAACTCTGATTCTCATCGGCGAATAAAGCAAAGTTCACCAAATTTTCATTCAAATTGTTTCTTGAATCTTCATAAATCTCTCTTAGACTCTTTTTTTGGGGAGTACTTGAAGATTTGTGAGTGAGGACGTAGATGGTGAAGATGAGGGTGGTGAAGACGAGGGTGGTGAAGAATGAAGAGAATAAAGTGGAGTGTACACCTCTTCAACATCATGCTGAATTTGTTTTTCTTCTTCCAAGTCCACACAAGCAAATTTGCCTTTTGGGTCATTTGTACTCCAATTCCAAGCTTCTTCTTCGAACTTTACATCCCTGCTAATAACAAGCTTCGTTGTGATGAGATTATATAGTTTGTATGCCTTGGAGCGTTCACTATATTCCACGAAGATGCACTTTTTAGATTTGTCATCCAACTTCTTCTTTCTCTCATTTGGAATATGAGAGTAAGCAATACTGTCAAAAACTCTCAAATGTGCCACACTTAGTTTATGTCCACTCCAAACTTCTTGAGAAGTTTGATCTTGCAATTTGATAATACCCGGTTCAATCAAAAGATAAACAGCACATGCCACAGATTCAGCCCAAAAATCATTTGGAAACCTTTTGCCTTCAACATGCTTCGAGCCAATTCCATAATTGTTCGATTTTTTCTCTCGGCAATACCGTTTTGTTGAGGAGTATATCAAGTAGTGAGTTGATGCCGAAGGTCATTTTCTTTCAAGAAAGCTTCAAATTCACAACCAACATATTCACCTTCGCGATCGGTATGTAAAGTCTTCAACAGGAAGCCACTTTCCTTTTCAACCAAAGCCTCGAAACTTTTAACATATTCATAAACTTCTGTTTTTTCTTTGAAAAAGAAAACCCATGTCTTCCTACTATAATCAACAATAAATGTGAGAAAATACCGATTACCTCCAATCAAAGTAGTGTGCATTGGACCACAAATATCCGAATGTACAAGCTCTAATGGCTATGATGCTCTCCACGATCTTCCAATCGGGAAAGAATTTCTGTGATGCTTGCTAAGTGTATCATTCACATACTTTCTCTTAAAGTTCAATAGGCGGCATGCCTTCAACAATGTTCTTGTTACACATATGAGAGAGGGTGTTGAAACAAATATTCTAAATGTCCGCCGACATTTCGAAATTTCGGCCGAAATGTCAGGAAATTCATGTGGCCGACATGAAATCAACTACCCCATTTCAAATTCCGAAACCGGGTTAATGTTGCCGAAATTTCGGCGAATGTCTAAAATTTCGGCCGATTTTGGGGTTCCAAATATCGCCTGAATTTGACATTTCATTTTGTTTTATTTTTTTATTTTAAATTTGAACCCATTAATCCAACTCGACCTTATTTTATAAGAGAAGAGAACAGAAGAAAATAGTGCTCGTTCGCAATCCTAATTTCATCACGCGTGAGCGAGAGAAAGAGAAACGAGGAGGCTATAGAGATATACGAGTTCTACTGACCTCCGACGAGGCCTCTACGACCTTCGTCAACCTCCAGCGAGTCTCCACGACCACCGACGACCTTCAGCGAGCTTTGACTGGCCTCCAACGACCTTCAGCGAGTCTCCGCGAGTCGCGAGGACCCAGGAAGCCTTGTCAAGTCCCAACGAGCACCGCCAGCCCAACGAGGTCCCGCTGAGCTCCGCAGAGCCCTGACGAGGGCTCACTAAGCTCCTCCGAGCCCCAATAAGAACCCAGGAGACGAGGACCCAGGAAGCTCTGTCAAGCTCCGACGAGCCTCATTGTCTCTCTCCTTTCACCGTAGATTCCGCTCCGGCGAGCTCTCGGATCTGGCGACTCCTCACGAATCTCAAAGGGGAGTTCTCTTCCTCATTTCTTCTACTTAAAACTATTCGCTCATTCCTAATTTGATTCGCACCATTAAATCTTATGATAATTAATTCGAATTAGGGCACAATTAACTGATTCTCGCTCGTGAATGAATGCTCAACTTCAATGTATAAGTTTGATATTTTGTTGATGTTAACATTAGTACTTAGTAGTTAGCCATCAAGAAGCCTTTTGAAATATTTTTGATTTTTTATTGGAAGCTAACTATGTTTATTGGATATGATTAGATAAAATTATTGTTAGTATAACTTATTAATTATACATATAGAGATATCATATATGTGATGTTTTAGGACATTTAGGATATACTATATGATATATATATATATATATATATATATATATATATATATATATATATATATATATATATATATATATATATATATATACGGTGTTTTAAATATCCCCGATATAACCCTGATCTTGCGCCAATATTGTGTTTACGGCAACTAAGCGTAATGATTTGGCACATCCAAACGATATAACGTTTTTCATCCAAAATCGCTGATAAATAGGCATGGACCCGACATATCGGCCACAATTTCGACGATTTTGGACCCGATATAGCGTTTTACATCCAATTTCTAGGTTAGGTATTTGGGTAATTCGAGTGATGTGGCAATGTGACATTTTGAAGATTCTACACTTGGATAGCGATTATAGATTCAAAGGCTTAATGCAAGTTATCGAGTTAAGTATATCTTAAACATATAAGTATGATGTTTTATATAGTTTTATATAATTTATGCATATTGTCTTATTGAGATGCGATTTAAGACAAAAAGATATGTATATTTACAGTCCGATTTTGACATCCGATTTTTTAAAATATCCCCGATATATCCCTGATATATCCCCATCTCCGATAAATTTTCCCGGCCGATGTAGCCGTTGTGGCCGCCATTTAGAACACTGTATGTGTGTGCATGTGCGTGTGTGCCTCCAAAATTGAGCAAATGTCCCCGAAATTTTCCCAAAATTTCCCCGATATCCGCAATCCGACTTTATATTTTGCCTTCCGACATTTGGTCGACACCCGACATTTAGAATATTGCTTGAAACTCAAATGCCCGAAATGAAAATGCCATAGCAATGATTTGCTTTGGATAGTAGTATGCATACATAAATCAATTTGAGAATTAAGCTTTAAAGAAAATATTTTACTTTGTATCATTTTCACCTTTGTAATAAGGACATCGTGCTTGTCCTTAATCTCGCACATATCTTCATTGAAATGAACATGAAATCCTTGAAGTAGAAGCTGGCTGACACTAAGAAGATTATGCTCGAGTCCGAGAATATAGAAAACACTAGAAATACGCTTTGCTCTTTTCTTTGTTTGCACAAGAATATCATCCTCTCCTTTCATGAAAAGTCTCTTGTCATCACCGATCCGGACTTTGCTTGTAATAAATTCATCAAGGTCC
Organism: Agave tequilana; assembly: GCA_038442645.1. Lineage (NCBI taxonomy): Eukaryota > Viridiplantae > Streptophyta > Magnoliopsida > Asparagales > Asparagaceae > Agave > Agave tequilana. The sequence continues at coordinate 98,705 of JAVJIF010008294.1, read as the reverse complement.
ACGAACACCTTCTTGTTTCTTGTCATATGATGTTACATTCGTTGTGGATGTACCACACTTCATTATGTGCAATTTCTTCAACATTACATGCAAGAAAGAGAATATCATTCTCTCTTCTTTTCTTCCTAGTACATGAAGCTTGATTCTTTCTTCTTCTCATTTTAAATTTTCTTCCTGCAAAATTTAATGGTGTGGCCATATTTTTGACAATAAAAACATTGGGTATTCCCAAAAGAAGATCTTCCTCTTCCTTTGTAAGAAAAGAAGATGCATGGGCTTCATCACTTGCTTGATGTCGTCTACCGTCGCTTCTACCTACAACATGACTTTTTCCTTTTTAACGGTTAAAACCTCTTCCTCTCCTTCCTCCGGAGCCACCTCAAAAAGACATATGTGCTTGGAAGGCTTGCTCAAGAGGAGTATAATCATATTGTTTCATCCGGACTTCATGAGATTGGAGTGATTCCAATAAACTCTCCACAGTTAGTGTAGACAAATCCTTCGATTTTTCAATGGCCTCTACGGTAGACTCAAATTTCTGACAAACTTCTTAGAATCTTCTCAACGATTCTTTGATCTTCAATCTTCTAACCATTCACTTTCAATGGTTGACAATAGAAAGAATCCAATTTAATTAATCTTCAATGGATTCAAAATCCTTCATTTTGAGTTTCGCTACGAAGAGTTTGTAGCCTTACCATCTTCACTTGTCATCTCCCTTGTATGAAGAATGAAGTGTATCTCATGCTTTCTTCGCTGAAGTCATCGCCGAGATTCTCTCGAATATGACCTCATTCACCGCGTTATAGATGAAAAATAATGCCTTCTTGTCCTTCTTGAGATTCTCTTTCAATTCGTGAAGTTGTTGTCGGGTGAGATTTGCTACATCAATTGGTTCTGCAATTCCGCTTTCGACGATGTTCCAAAGTTCTTGAGACTGGTACAACACCTTCATTTGAATGCTCCATGGTTAGAATTCTTACCGGTGAAACGAGGAAGTTGAGGCTGCAACATATTGTTGTTGAAAGCCATGATACTCTCTTAATCAGGCTCTGATACCACTTTGATTAGGAAATGAGAGTGCAAATGATCAAAGCACAAGAGTGTGTACGCTTGATGCCAAATATTATGCACACGAGGCTACAAAGCTATACTAGGAAGAGAGAAGAGTTTATATTGATTCAACTTGATGAAAACAACTAGTTACATAGCCTTTATATAGGGCCTAAAGATAAATATGAAAATCAATAAAATTAAATACATTCATGCATCATAAATAGATTAGGTTCATCCCGTTGACTGCATCATAAAATACGAAGTGTTTGTTCATTGCATGAAGAATATTGTCCAATGTATCTGAAACACGAAGATTTGTAGTTAGGTTCAATGTGACTTGAGAAGCTGATGAGACTAATGGAATACGAAGGAGTCTAGCTTATATTTCCAACAATGACAATCACTGTCCAAATCCCTTTTTAAACATGACTTTCCACATTAGTGATTTAAATTAACTTCTACACTAAAATAGTTAAATGCCCCCACCATGAACTAGGTCTGCCAATAATACACTTTGCATGAACTACAATTCGTTGAAAACAGCTCACGTTACGCCGGTCAATGAATCAGGTCTGAACCAAACTTGATCAGAAGATCTAATTAGATTTTTATGCCTGCCAACCTCAGACTCGGACCCAATTACCCCGTTATTGAACGGGTCAAAACTGAATCTCCTTATATCGTACCCAATAAGACTTAAACCCATTTAAAATTAATAACATTTTCTTATAAAGCAATCTCATACAACATCTAATCACTTAAAACCCTCAAATCCGAAAACCCCTACAACCTCTAGACATAAGATCTAGGTCCAATCAATTTCTCAAAGATTCACCTAATTCCTACACAATCTGAGCCTCATTAGGTAATGTCAAGTATTTTTATTTTGATTGGATTTTTTATCTTAGCTTTAGTTTTTAATTGGATTTTATGTTTTGTTTCTTATCGAATTTATATCTTAGCCTTAAAATTGATTCTCCTTTTAGCAAATATTAAATCTTTTAAGCAAAGATCAAATTTCTTTGTATTAGTAATATTCTTTTTAGCCAAAATTTAATTTTTTTTCATTCATTTCATAGGTAATTACACATTAACTTAATGCATCTATTTAAGTGTGATAGTTTTAGGTTTTATATCAAATACCACAATGTTAATTGAACCAAGTGTCACTGGACAAAGCCAAACTAAACGTACAAGTGGAGATGGAGTTCAAGAAAATGAAGATACTCCACATGATCAACCTAGAGATGAGAATTAGAAAAGGAGGCTTACTTCTAAGGTATAGAATGATTTTACAAAAGTAGATTTATCACATTTTTTTTCTTTTGTAAAATCATCCGTACCTTGAAGTAATCCTTCTCTTCCCTTTTCTGATACTTGTATTGAGATTGAACGTGTTCGCTATCTCCAGTCTCTTCGTTTTCTTGCACCCCATCACCATTTGTAGATGTAGGTTGGCTTGGTCCAGTGACACTTCATTCAGTTGACATCGTGATTCTTAGTATTTGATATAAAATCTAAAATTATCACAATTAAATAGATGCATTAAGTTAATGCATAATTAGTTATAAAAAATGAATGAATTCTTTTTTGATAAAGAGAATATTAGTATTACAAATAAATTTGATCTTTGCCAAAAAAAGATTTGATTTTTGCTAAAAGGAGAACCAAATTTTAAGGCTAGTGTATAAATCAGATTTTTAAGGCTAAGGTATAAATCAGATAAAAACAAAGATATAAACCCAATTAAAAACTGAAACTAAGATATGAAAGTAAAATTACCTAATGAGGCTCAAAATCTATAGAATCAGGCGAATCTTGAAATGTTGATTGGACCTAGATTTGTGTCCGAGGTTGACTAGTTTTCTGATTCGAGGGATTAGAGTCAGCCAATTAGGGTAGAGAGTTGCTCTGTGAATTGATAGGTGAGGGTAGGGTTTTTCTTGCTAGGGTTTGGTTATAAATAATTGATGATCATTGGATGACAATCACAATGGTCAAGACATAAATCTTTATAAGAAAATGTCATTATTTTATACATAATTATAGAAAATGCTATTATCTTTATAACCACACATATTATAATTTTAATTGGTTTGAGTCTTAATTGGGTACAATATAGGAAGATCAAGACTCAACCATTCACTAATAGAGTAATCGAGTCTTGGTCCCACATAAAATTCTAATCAAACCCTTCTAATCGGATCGGTTGCGTCCGGTAGGGGGCAGACCAACCAATTGACGAACCTAGTCAAAAACGAAAAACCGATTGAACCGAACTAATTCAGCCGGTTCTAAATTTTGCAAAATATCAGTCCAGTAACCCAGCTGAAAAAAATGAAATTGTGAAAAGATGGGGATTTTTACAAATATACCACCCATTTTTTTCGTTTCTTAATTTCCTGTAAGCTGCCCAAGCCCACATGGCCTCAGCTCTCTGTTGTCACACTCAGGTCGAGAGAAAGATCCGAGAGAGAGAGAGAGAGAGAGAGAGAGAGAGAGAGAGAGAGCTCTCTCGGTCTAAGAGGGAGATCTCTCTAATCTCTCTCAATCCATTTTACAAATATACCACCCATTCTCTTTTGTTTTCTAATTCCTGTAAGCCACCCAAGCCTACATGGGTACTCACATGGCCTCCGCCTCTCTGTTGTCACTCTCTGGCCAAGAGAAAGATCCAAGAGAGATAATGAGCTCTTTCTCTAATCTCTCTCAAGTCTCAATCCATCTGAGAAATCTTCAGTTCTTAGAAAACAAAAACAAAACAAACTCAGCTTCTCCCCTCTTCTCTGTTCTTGTCCCCTAAACCAAAGCCCAAAGCCCATAAAACTCCAAAATATGAAGCTCTGTCGCCATGGGATTGGGCTAATTCAGTCAATCTTGACATGGATGGATCACATTGGACAAACATCGAGTAAGGAATATTAGGGTTTATTGGTTATTTTCATAAAGTTTAAAATTTGAATATGAATTCCAGTTTTCTTTTGAAAAACCAGACCTTTTTCTTACAATTGTTTTCTGATCAATCACATTGATCTGATCCTTGTTTTCATCCTCAAAACCGATGACCAAAATTTAAACTGAAATATTTAATTTGATTTCAATTTTTTTTGACAAAACCGAACGACTAATGCACAACCCTGCATGTGACTAGCAAATGAATCTGGATGCATATTTAGGACCCGGATTTCTCTTTGTTGAATAGTTCAATTTTCACATCTTAATTGAATCTCAATCCACATCCAGTACAATGTCTGTGATTTTTCTTTTTCCATTCTTTTCCTCCTTTGCTTCCACATCAACATATGAATCCAGAATAGTGACTATTTCTGGGATGCACATTTGGGTATCCAGGTATGCAACATATGACAATAACAGACACCAGGAAGAAAAAGAAACAATGGTACATGCCATAGCAAGGTTGAAACCTGCAGTGGCTGCCACTTGGCATGAGACTAGCCTTTAAGTCACCTTCTAACCATTGAGATACATCTACTATGCGTCCACATATCATCTTATTGGTTACATCAATTCGCTTCAACTATCCTTTATGCCATAAGCATCTCATGTCCGATTAGCATACACATTACAACTCATATTTGTTCACACTTGTACCCATATTATATATTTTTCATTTTTTTAGTTAGATTATTAATATTTGTATGTCTATTTGTATTTGTATTTGTATTTGTAAGTTTACACAATACAAATTTATAACAATATACGTATTTGCATTCGTAATGTGGAATACATCTGTGTGTGGATATCCTTATATCCTATCAAGCCACTCCATTGGCAGACTTACTACTCACTATGAGAGGCCTGAGACTAAAATGTTAGTTAGCAAGCAAGGCAACAAGCTTAGCATGCATCCTTCGTCCGGTGATGCCCTACATTAATGTCCATAATAGTGCAGCTAAGGTCTTGCTAAACTACATGCAGGAACATTCTTATGAAAGATATACCTTATAAGCGTTACACACCCTATAGACGTGTCATCCTGCTCATCCCCTAACCTAAATATGATTAGTCCTATTACTGCTACTCTATGTAACATGCACAAAATTGAGAAAGCAGTTCCTGAGCAGATTGTTTCAGATTATACTTTCAGATTATACAGATCATCCACGCTGTTTGACTAGGTTAAACAAGTCATCAAGCTCAAGCTAGAGTTGGTTTAGCTCTCCAGAACTTAAAAGGGTTAATTGGATTCAATTTAGCACACTGAATTTTGCAAAATTCACTTGCGCCGTTCTGGGTTAAACAACCTATGAATACCATGGACAACAATCCTCCTCCTAGGAAATTGAAGGTCCCAAGGAGAAACTCTCTCCCTAGTTCCTAGGTGTATGAGCATGATGAATTTCTGAAGTTACCATTTCTAGGACAGAAGTATGAAAAACATGTTTAAGCAAGCAAGTTTTTAGCTTGCATCCGTAAAGGTCACCAATCTAACCAATTTAACTAGTCCTCCAGTGGACATCTGCATATTCTTAGTCGCTACTTGAATGCACATGAAAGGGATAATCTTCCCTGATACAGAACTCAATGGATGGGGTTCTTCCAGAATCCTCTTTGTATAAGATGTGTACATAACTTCTCCTAGCTTTGGAAGAGGGGTTTCATAGTCCTGTGGACAAGTGCTGGCGCATAACCAAGCTATTGTACCTGGCAATTTATATCCTCCAATCAATCTAGTTTTTCTTCTAGGAATCGGTTGTAGTTGAATTTTCAGGTTCATTTGTTTACATTCAACGGAAGTGGATATATTCACAGATATATCCGCACCCGCATTTAGTGCGGATACGAATACAGATTCGGATGCGTTTTTTAAATTGGTGGGGATACAGATGCATATACGGATAGTGTTTTAAAATGCGGATACGGATACGGATATATGAATACTTAAAAATAAATATTTTCTCTTGTTTGCCCCTCTCCCTCTCCCTCTGTCAACTAGATGTCGTTTGCCCTCTCTCTCTCATTTAACTAGATGGAGTACTGCTTTCTTTTTAAAGAAAAATTATGCAAAAGAGAGCTATAAATCACAAAAACAACTGTGTATGTAACAAAATCACTAACAAGACAAGATAAATAAAAAGCCTCTTAAAGCCCCTAAATTACTAAGGTTTCACTGAATATGTACAATTTGAGAAGCTAGGATAAAGAAATGACAAAAAGAACCCTCAATTCAAAATAAGCATATTCATTTAATCTATCTATAACTGTATTTGTTTAGTATATGTACCAAATTCGCTAACATCCGAGCCGTATCCGATATTGGCGGATACATATATCAATTTTACATATCTGACAATAACTGTATCTGTACCCGAAAGTTGGAAGGGGGTACGGATATGGTAAAGGCTATATCCGACCCGTATACGATCCAAAACTAATTATCCACAAATTTCAACTTTTCTTTTTTATTTTGTTAAAGAAGTCCTTGAATTGGAAAATTAATATATTGGAAATAAATATTTTGGAATTTGCAATTTTTTCCCAGTTTGGAGACTAAAACGTAATGGTCTCTAACTTTCCAGGAAGGCTCATCTCGGGGGTGGGGGGGGGGGGGGGGGGTTGGGCCCAACCAATTTAAACCCTCGAATCTTCAAACTCCTCTCATGCGTAACTTTTCATACCCTCTAGGACGATAAGTTGTCCATTGTACACATGCAAGAAGGTAAAAGGTAGAATCATGTTTATTTCTAGCATAACATATTTTCCTACCCCCATTCACTTGGCAGTTCAAGCCAGATGCAGAATGGATCTTAGATGACTTGAATATATGTTGACAGGGCAAGTTGATACTTATTACCCAAGAATTAAGTTTAATTTAATATTTTAAACTAATAATTATTATGAATAATTGGGTCTTTTGGGGTTTCTATAATAATCCCAATAAGATGTATGAAATATTCAAATGGTTACTCGTATGATAATGATCAAATTAGTAAGAAATACCTAAAGAGTCTTATGGTGCGTCGTAGGAATATCAAGCAATATTTTCCTGATGAATCAGTCTTTTGGGGTTTTCTATAATAATCCCAATAAGATGTATGAAATATTCAAATGGTTACTCGTATGATAATGATCAAATTAGTAAGAAATGCCTAAAGAGTCTTACGGTGTGTCGTAGGAATATCAAGCAATATTTTCCTGATGAATCAGTTCCATTCATACGCACCGTAAAATTTATATCAGGCTAGGATTCAGCTTGGGAGAGCTCAATCAAGGTTGCAATTAGTGGCAGGCATCATGGATGATTGATGGTTCTTGCATTCGAGACGAGATCTCAAACACGTAACATTTGAGTTTATTGTGAACACATTGATGGGCTGGAGATGGTAACATGTCTGGTTGAAAGTTGAAACTAGCACCAGTCAGAATATTGACATGTTTCTCACATAGACTACTTTGAAGGATTAATTGGCTTTATATTTCTTAGATTGTCATGATATTAATCTTTCTACAAGGAACAGGGTTAATTTTTCTTCCTAGTTCAATCCTAAATTTGATATTCTTTTATCTATCAAATCTAATATTCTATGATGTCTCTTCCTTATAGTTCATCATTATCAGTTTTTAGTTTCATCTAAGTTCTCAATTGCCATAGGCTAACATCAGTAACTATAAATCATTGGTTTGAGTGTCTTTCTTCTTGAATGCACAACTCTGTTCTCTTCACGTAGCAAATAGTAAATGGTAATATAAACTTTATGCCTTTTTATAGTAAACTGAAGCAAAAAAATATTTCATGAAGAAAGCCTATCAGTTTAACTATAAAAAAAGAGAGTGAAAGTGAAAGAGAAACTAGTAAAATGCAATACAAATGTCACCTTATCAGTGATTACTTAAAAGAAACATGCAAGAGACATACTTCTTGTCATGTTTACAAGTGAATGCTCGGCAAATACATATTAGCGCTACATAATGATGTCACTAGAAGTTTTTAAATTAAAAAAAATCCAGAAATAACCCGAACAAGCGTAGCCTTTTGTTATCAAGCTAATTTTGGTTCTAAAATATTTAATACGCTATTATAGCTCAACTCAACTATAAGTTCACAGCATTTAAAACTATCCATAATCATATAAGTAGTGTATGAAAAAGCAATGGATGAACTGGGATGAAGTAAATAATACGATATTAGATAATGAATCTCACCTGTGCCACAAACATCGATTGAATACCCAACTTATCAAGAAATGTTTTTGCTATGTCAGGTGTTGGTGATCTTGAAGCGATTGCTACATCTATTCCTTTATCCTTGAGTGCATATAATATGCCCTTAGCATGAGGATATAAAGACGGCATTTCCCTTTTAGAGCGGCATTCACTGGTAGAGAAAGAAAAAGAAAGATAATTAACCATTAGATATCAACTCTATTTTCTGAGGACTGAAATCTAGAAAAAGTAACTTTTCTCCACATCAATAGTTAATATGATTCCTGTTATTGCTGGTGACAAGATTGCTTCAAGCAGTTTGAAACTTGCTATTGCAGGTCTCAACTCAACTGGATTAAAGGAGACTAAAGAGTAATTGTTATTTTCTGTAGATATATGAAAAGAAGAGAAATCAAAACAAGAAACAAGCAAAAGGAAGAGTTGATGGGGCTTCATTTGCACAGGGATTTGACAGTGGATGTCGTCAATCGTCATGGGGCTTCAATGGCATCAATGGATGTAGGGGTTTTGGCAACAGATTGGCATGGTTTTGCTACATCAAAAGCTAAAAGATGGTAAGAGAGAAGTCCGAATCATCTCCCATCCTCCTTCTCAGACACGCAAGGGTAGTATTTAGATATTTTCTATTTAAACCCTTGCGGACTCCCACAAAATGAACCTGGATCCAATCCAACACGAACCAGATGTGCTAGGGGATTGTCCGAGCCATGTCAGAAGCGGCTCTTGAAGGTTTCTAGAGTAGGACATGCCTTCAACATGTTAAACACATGCTGAGATTGAAATGACATGTCAGAAAGTAATGTCGTCCACCACAATTTTTTTTCTCTTCGTGGTTTTAAGAAGAAAATAAGAAGAATGGGAGAAGTAGAAACAATAATGGTTTAAAAAAAAAAATCTGAGTCTTCTGTTTGATGGCATGTGTGTGTATTGGGAAAGACTCGGATGTGATCTAAACCTAGGTCCTATAATACATTCGAAATCAATGATCGGAGGGTTAAACTTAAAAATCCTGCGGATCTTTATCTAAATCACTGAAAATGACTAGAAATAAAAACAATTCAGTTTCTTCACCATCCATCTAATACTCCCAAAATGAATAATTCATCTAGTGTTTCACATGTTGCAAAGATAATCATCAGTAAATAGTTGCATCTAGGGTCTCACATGTTGTGAAGTGATCTAGCTTGGAAGCACCACATTTTTTCTCTACGCACAAATGTATATATTAACTGTTACGGCATGTAGAGTATAATCAATGATGTGGGTCCACAGTTTGAATGGTCAACCATAATTTTCAACATTTTTGAGACAATAAAATGGTCCTTCAGGGAGTATTGAAGCCTAACTCTGTGTGCGCGCGCGCGCACATTTATAAACGACAAACTAGATGTTGATGTAATGATGTGAAATCTATATCATAAGATGGGACATCGTCCATCTAAACTCCCATACATCATGATTCATGACTTGTACTCGTTTTATATGGGAAAAAAAGGTCTAATGCATTGTAGGGTCCTTCTCTATCTCTATGCAAGTATGCATCAAGTGATCCCAAAAGCATTTTTAACAGGAAGAGAAACCATCAAAATACGACTAATTAGCGCGTAGGTATGAGACTCCAACCCATTATTCTTTTGTCCACTTTAAGTTTTACTACGTGCAGAGCAAGACGAACGGTCGGTTCTATTGTCAGTATGTTTACATATTGAGCCATGTCATGATAAATCATTTTATTTCATTGTCCATGTGGCTTCTTAAATATTCCTGAGCACTAAAGCTTTATTGCCATCAGAACACTGATCTTCATTTGCTGTTACCGCATTGGGCATGGTCAATCCCTGATAAAAGCGAATGATTGATGATCAAATAATCATGATTCATGAGTAAATCTTTGGTTAAGAAAATTGATAAAGTGGGCTTAAATTGCATTTAGAATTTTGGGAAACTTGTGGCATGCCTTCATTTTGACCATAAAATGGATTTTATACACACATACACACAAACATACAGATGCATGCAAATGTATGTATAAGAACTCTTAAAATCAAATACTCCATAGTCTTGTCTCTCCTCCTTTTCTCCCCAAAGGGAATGTTGGATTTTTAAATTTATCAATATATTAATATATTTGAATTCCTCTGGAAACTTGTAATCTATCTAATTTTTTTTTAAAAAATCTAATTATTAAGAAACCTAATATATACATAGCTATTCAACATGCAATTTTGGGTCCAGAACATCTTTTCCTTCAATTTTTAGAAATATATATTTATCTATTATATTTTAACTAAAGAAGACATACTTGGAAAGAGAACTACAAATTTGTCTCAAAACTATCCTAAACAAAAATATAAAAGTAGATACCCCTCAAATTAGAATTTTTTTTAATAGATGGATTTTCCATTAAAATCTATATAATCTAACACTATGCTACATCCACCAAGATCTAAATATGTTCAACATTCAAGAAATATTATCAAATATTTTTATACACAAGCTATTTATAAAATCAATTATCTCCTCTCTTTTGTTAGAAATAACATACATCTCTAATATCATAATTGAGAAAGAACAATTGGAAAGATATCCATTATATATTCTCAAAGAAATAGTATAAATAAAAAATATGAATTAGAGACCCATTCGGATTAGGACGCTAGCCTATTAAAATAAAACCCATCACATCATAATCCTGATTTAGTTAGGATTCTGATAAAAGAAACCCTTTCAAAATAGAAGCTTAACTTCATAAATTTTTCAAAAATGTGGTGCATTGATATATACGAACTACACAGCACTTAAGAGTTAAGATTTTGAACTTTGAAGTTCTTTATGATGTTTTCTTTGATTAAAAGTGATGATGTAAAAAAAAAGTTTGGGTTTTTCACGTGTAGGGTGTGCACTTTCCTAGTATATAATATAACTTCAAAGGGGTTGTTCCTAACCTGATAGATTGGCGCATTAAATTGATTCTTTTTTGGGGTTTCTAATGTAAAGTACCATTAGTGAAAAAAATCATAGATAAAAAATTTTTCATTTGAATTCTTAACAACAATAATGCTTTGTTCATCTTTTTAATAAATAAAAACTTATCTATTTTCCACTCTGTGTCTAACTGTCTGTGATGGTGGTGAATGAAAGCATAAAACCACAATTTAGTATATTGATTTCATTTATTATGCCAAAGATCCACAACTATCATAAGTTTTTATTTACAGGTAAATGCACAAAATCCTCCTAATCTTTAAGTTGTCTACAACAATACCCCCTAAAATTCATTTTTTATTCACTTTTCTCCCAAAATAGTCAAAAAGTTGGATGGTATTAAATATGACAAAAGAGCCCTTCCATCTAAATCCACAATAAGTGTCTTCTTCCTCCCATAGAACCCCCCCCCCCCGGCATGCGTGAATCAATCCTTCTCTCTCTCCCCCCTCGTTTCTAAGCACCAAAAACCCAGCACTCACCTCCCTCCTCCCAAACTTGTGGTCTCTCTGATCCCCCATCTTCCAAACCTGCTCTAAAAGTATCAGGCCTTCCTTTCTCTTCTTAATCTCTTTTTGCTTTCTTTTGGTCTCCTTCCTTTCTCTTCTCTGATCTCTTTTTTCCTTCTTTCTTTTGATTGGAATTATATAATTTTTTGGGTTCCTCGTTTTGGATTTTTATGCAGTTTGAGTTCATCACCAATTTTTAGTTCAACAGAAGGAAAAAATGATTAAGACGGTAAGAAAACATTTGCTTTTAATATTTTTTCATTTCCGGTATTTTTCTTCCTTTTTATTGTTTATGACTAATATATATTTGCCTTTTCTTTCATATCAACGCAGGATAACTGGATTCATCTCCTTTTCATGTTGCTTGTGGAGATTGGGAGATGATAAAATTGACGTCTAAGAAATTAGCTGGTTCATGTAAAAAAAACATAATAAAATGATGTAATTCTGTAAAGATGTGATAGTACTTCCCTTGATATTCTAGTCTTTTACTTACTACAAGTCTGCATTCTCCCCAGCACAAGGTAGCAAACTTGAAAGGTCTAAGAATAATGTGAATTTTGTCTTGATGGAGGAGGTTAAACTTAAATGGTCGGTGCTTTAGTTCCGCCATTTACATGGTGTACAACAAATGGTGGGTGCTTTAGTTTCATCTGTTTGAATGTGGCTCTCCATCGCCAAGAGTAGGTTTTAATAACCCATTTGTTATTAACAATGTATTTAGCCTTGATCAGGTCAGTCCCTGTAGAATGATACATTGCATCAATCTTTTTAATATGGAATCAGGGATTAGAGTGGAACGAATTCTTCTACATAGTTGTTCTCATGTTTGCACTAGTTGCTACTTTGTGATATCTTTTTAGTTGTGCACACTATTGACATGGTTATTACCATGGTTTAAAAGGTATCGATATCAACCAACAAGTTTTAATGTCAATATCAACAATATCGGCCATCAATATTGACAAAATCAGTCATATGATAATATTGGTCTGAATATCAGCCAATTTTAAAGGATTGATATCATATCTGACACACAAATGTCACTGTAGTACACCGGTAAAACATCTTTGCAATAGGCAAGAGGTATGGGGTTCAAATCCTGTTTGCACCAAATTATAGCCTATACCCCCCCCCCAAAAAAAAAAAAGATATCGCATTGAACACCTCAAAACCCGATAGGATATTGCCTATATATCGAAATCGGCCAATATTTCAAATCATGGTATTACCTTGTAAAGAGCAAACTATATACCAAAATTGAAGCATATGCTAGTTTCTTCTATTTATATCAAGAAACAATTTGCTATCCAATGACACCTTAGTGTTGTCTACAAACCAAGGTTTAAAATCTCAATATCGATATTGATTGTAGGTTTTTTGTATCAGAATTAGCAATATTAACATTATCTATCATTTCATCTCATCATATTAGCAATATTGTATTTTCTCCATTGTATCAACAATATCAATATCGGTTGTACATATCACATATCACGCGATATTTTAAACCATGCAACAAACTATTCAACTAAATGCCTATGAGAAACTCAAAGCTTTAAGTTTTGTCAATGTCATTTGTCCTTAAGAAAATTATAGTTAGAAGTCTATAGTCTACCAAAGAGCTCAATGGAAATAATCAAGCTGGATGAAACAAACTTCACAATGATAAAATTCAAAAGATTTTATCCAATTGACCAAATTTTATTCGTTGTGCACTAACAGATGAGTTCTTTAAATCAGTATGGCAGAAGAATGGGTTGCAATCTCCTTAGATTTCTTTCTGAAGAACCCATGTGACAAAAAAAGGAGATTAGTATCTCAATTCTTGACTGGCAAGGACTCTCTGGTGTTTAAGTCAATCACTCTTTTTGAGAAAGAAGAAAAAGGCTTACGAAAATTGAACAAGAGTCAGAATCTCGTACCGAATCCAACACTCTATCCCTTTATAGGAAAGTGAAGAGGTGGTTAGTCAGTTAATTATGCCAGGATCACGGGCAATGTCAGCTCCTCATGAACAAGATGGTGGGGGCAACCGAGATGGTCGATCAGAATCAGGTGCTTGTTCAATAGCTAAACAGAAAAGACTACTCAAATGAACAACTTGGACACTCTCGTTATATTGTAAAATTTTATGCTTATCACTAATGATGAGGATTCATACTTCATGCTATAAATAAGATCTTCTCAATGTTGACACTACTTCTTTAGTTGCCATCACCTAACAAGCCATTCTCCATAATTCAATCTGCAATCAAGGCCTGCAAATTCATGCCATGCTACAATTGCCACATACGCTCGTAAGGGTGCAATTGGTGGTTATGATGGTGATAGGTGAGAGGGAGGAGACGATAGAGAGATGGAAGTAAGGAAAGAGAGGAAGAGAGAGAAGGGAATGAGAGGTGGTGTTTGGGTTGCTCGAAGAGAAATGTTCTAAATTAGATGAGGGGATCAATGTGGAGAGGGAGAGAGAGGTGTTGGGCGTTGGAAGGAAGGAGAAGGCCCGCTTAACATGGACTTGGATGAAAAAGGGTATTTTCGTCAACAATGAACATTAGATACCATCCATTTTTTTATGGTTTTGGAGGTAAAGTAGATAAAAATAGAATTATGGGGTATTGTTGAAGACAACACAAACATTAGGGGTGGTTTTGTGCATTTACCCCGTTGATATATTGTACCATCTAGGTTACAATTATCTTATATATTTGAGTAGAATTATACTCGTCTGCTGCTTTAGTAAGATCTAAAGTGTATGCACAACTGGGTCTGGAATTAATTTATGGTTGGATCCAAGTCGGATTTGTAGACCAGCTCGAGAAATAATAAGCCTTAAATGTAGGCTCAAGCAAGTCTAAGTCAGATTGAGCATATACTTGAAGCCTATTGTAGGTCAAGCCTATGGAGATTTAGGCTCAGACTAAGCCCAAAAGAAGTCACATTTTTAAACGAGCTCAATCTAAGCTAAAAGAAAAGTCTTGGCAAGCTAGGCCTGATAGGCCAAAATTTTGTTAAGTGTCTAAGACTATTTGTGTCATTCAAGACCTATCAAGATCTTGATCAATTTGTCAATTAGGTCATCGATCGACATGTTGTCAATACAATATCAATGCATATCCCTTTAACACTAACATCGATTCATGTCTTCCATGTTGCAATGATCCTTCCACTTGAATCATATATTAAAAAGACATTAACCATATTAAAATTTTACTCTCTCTCAGCAGGGCCGCTATTACACCAATGTATTCTCCAACATTTAAGCTAATAGTAATAGTTTTGCATTCCATACGAGTCAATGTCCTCTTAACATGTCCTGACTCTTTGTTGTGAATTAAAACAAAAGTGATAAAAGCTCCTAAAAGGTGGGTCAGTTTGTGGATACAAAAGTTGTCAATTAGGTAAAGAATGCAACTCCTTTAGTTTGCTTAACTCATGGAAGAACAACAACATGGTCCCCTAAATCCCAGGAAATTTCAAAGTCTAGAAATAATTTGTACTTCAAGATTTCTACTAAAGATCATAACCTATTGTTTGTTTACCGTTATGTGGATTCACAACAAGGATAAAAAGTTATTCCCTTATGTGTGCATATGCCTTTTTTGCATAGAAAAACAAGGTCTAATGAGCAAAAAGACCAAGTGAACATACATGATACTTATTAGATGAGTTATACATATCCCTTTTGCAAAAGGGAAACAAGACCTATTGTGCTAAAAAAACCAACTGAACATACATGATCCTTATTTAAACCAGTGATATTCAGCAAATAACACTCAAATTCACAACCATATTACATAAATTTCAACTAAAAGAGGTGGGAGTGGTGAGAGCATGGGTGTGTAGGAATATGTGTCTTGCATCCAGTCGAAAGCGGGAAAGAAGCCAGGTTTTGGGTGAATTGATGAGTTCAGTTAAAAGAAAATAGGGTTGGAGATTAATATCACTCTGATTGCGGAGATGATTAGGAAGGTGATAACATATGGTTAAATAAAATCCATGGGTTTCCTCTTTGGCTCAAATTGGGTTTCAATCTTATTTATCAATGCATCTAGTTGCACTTCTCTTGATCTGAACCTTATTGAAAATTCCTAAGAGGGTACGACTGCATATTTGAAATACGCACACTCCACATAAGGACTCGTTCAGACCAAGGTTCTCAATATCAGATATCGGAATCGTATCGGATGGGGGTATTTCATATCGGATATCGGATATCGGGGGAGATATCGGGGATACGCGCGCATATCGGGCGTTCATATTAGACACTATATATAATGAAATATTGATAACTAAGAGTTGGTTTAGGGTCATACATATCATCTATCTTATAAAAATGATGTAATATGCTTGTAGAGACAGTAAAAAATAATGTACATTTGCACGCAATCGTGCAATAAATAAGTTATTTCATACCGGGTGACATATCAGATGATTTATCGGCCAATATCGGGAAATTTATCGGGCGATATTTCAAATATCGGCCTTTTTTGCTGCAAACGATATGGCGAACGATTTTCCCATATCGTATCGGCAGCAGGCAAAAAAGGAGATATCGGACGATATCTCGGCCGTATCGGCCGATATTTAAAACAGGGGTTCAGACGACTTCAGATCCGCTTAAACAGGCCCTTTTCAAGCAATTATTTCTTCCTTGGCAAACAGATCATCATGTGACCCTTCTGAAAGAACAAACATGTGTTTTCCCCTATGTTACATGGACACAAGACCACCAACACGATCGGAATATGACATGACATGACATAACATTTCTAGAAAAGTATACACATATAGAAATAGCACAGCAAAAGTTTCGGGTCCAATACAGTATTCTATAGGTGTGACAGCTTCACGATGGAGGTGTCCATGCTTCAAAGGTTTTTCCACATAAAGGTCATGTTGCTCTATTTGAAGGTTCAACGCCATGAATCCTAGACGTATTTCATGTCCACAAGTATGACACCAGCGAATGAACCTCAATTTACCAACATTGTACTTGGGTACAGCACTCTTAAAAGGATAGTTTGGACTTAAAACAAAACAACTATTCCACTTCAAGAACATGATTGTGGGCAATGCCTACAGAGGCCTAAAACTACCCATACTGTATTAAGCCATTTCTCTATACCAAGCGACTTTGGCATAAAGAGCTTCACCAGTTTTCCTCCATATAACACTTCCCACGAATTCAGATGGCTAGTTTTAAACAGCATTGAGAAATTGTATTGTTTCCACTAGAAGAGCTCTAGCTGTAATGGATTTGAATTTTCTTTTATTTTTCTTCCGTTTTCCTTCTAAATACCTATTGACCATTACAAAAAAGGTTACTAACTACTTGCGGAGAGTATAAACAGAAAAAAAAAATTGAAAAATGAAAAAAAAAAAAAAAACTTTCAACAATCTCATCACCACCCTATCTTGAAGGATATACATAAAATTCAAGGAGAAAAAAAAACATCCACAAATTACGCGTAAAGAAAATGGAATTTATTAAAGGGAAAAAAAAAACTCAACTCACCAATAGAAGGGCCAGAGGGTATAATCGAGATCGAATACAACCAATCGGGGTAAGGTTTGAAACAGCCCGATCATCCTGAGAGCCTCCTCCTTCACCCTCTCCTCCCCCATCGGCCGCTCCCCAATCTCTCGCACAAACCCTAGGAGGATTGAAAATTACACACGAGAGGAGATGAGAGAGAGAGAGAGAGAGAGAGAGGAGGAAACCCCCGCCTTGATAGTCTCGCTGTGGGGCCCACTTCTGCACCACCGGGGACGACCGCCCGGTTTTCGGTAGGTTTCGGAATAAAAATTATCATGGAAGCTTAGGGCATATTTGGTTACAAAGAAGTGAGAGGAAGTATGAAAACAAAGAAGTATAATTGCTCATTTCTCTGTTTATTCAAATACCGGAAAAAAAAATGAGTAAACTCTTTTTTTTTTTTCTCTTTTTCTTTTTACACAATCACTTCCTCACTTTCAAGATGTTATAGTTAATTTTGTGGTCATGTAAATCTCATTTGTAATAAGTTGTACCTCAAAACAATTAATTTTGTAATTATGTAAATCTCGCTTGCATTCTAATTACAATCTAATTTTTATTTTCTTAATTAATTTTTATTTTAATATTATTTTGCGGTCAACTTGGTGGTCAACTTTTCCACTTTCATTTTCACATTACCATCCAAATACCGGAAAAGACATAACATATTCCAAACCACACTTTCCAACAATATTCAAATACCGGAAAACTTACTAACCAATTCTCAAGTTCTAAAGGGAACTATTACTAGTTCCTCACTTCCACCCTTAACCAAACAGCCAGAGGATTCTATAGGGAGGAGCCACAGATCGCCATGTGTCCTCTGCACGAATCTCGATGCACAACTTCAAAACTCAACGAACGAAAAAGAAGTAATCTCTCTCTCTCAGACTCGCTTTCTTCTCTCAGTCCCTTCTCTCTCTCTCCTCTCTCTTTCTCTCGATCTCACAGCGGTAGCAACCCGTCGCTCAATCGTTGTCGAAGTCGCCCAACCTCTCCCCAGCTCTGTCCATTGTCTCTCCATCGACCCCCCTCTATCCTCCCTCCTTTCTTTGTCTCTGCCACAGCCAGAGCCTGCAGCCGCCCCCACTTTGTGGCACCTCAACGTCGTCCCCACCTCTCGCACGGCTTGCAATTTTCTTTATTTCTTTACTTCTTTATTTATTTTTGGGGCAAATTTCACATTGTGTGATGTAAGGATGAAAATTTAAGTGTTGATATTTGTGGAGGTAAATTCTCAAGGAACCACGAGTTGTAAGTGAGTTTGTAAGTGAATGGACAGGTGTAAGCAATTGCAGACAATATAAAATTACGTGAAAACCCGAAAGGAAAAAAACACGGGAGAAGAGAGAGTTCACTATAATTTCTGGGGGATTACTATGAATTCAGCAGAGTGCTGCCCTGACTACAAGTTCTAGGGATTTTTGAAATCAGGTCTAAACCACTAGAATTTTGGGTAATTAGTTATCCACCTCCCTCTTGATGGAGAAGGAGATGTATTTATAACCCGCATGAGTTGTCTTTATGGGTGCAGATATTTCGGAACCCATAACTGCATGATTCGCATGTTATGATCTCCTTGTAACCGCTCAGATCGCGTCGCTTGATTGTAGGACCGCCATGCAGAGATGTCTGCCACTATTCATAACTGCCTGCATTGATATAGTAGCGTTACAAAGTTAAGAACGTGGGGATGATCTGGCAGTGTAGTCGAATTTGTGAATCACGGGGATCATGCTATCTAGCTGTAAGTAGCGCGAGAGTAGCGAGCTCCGAAGGGTCTTCGTGTCAGAGCCTTGGGTGACTCCGGGAAAGAATCAGGAAAGAATCTTGTATTAATTGCTGGCATCCCGGAGAATTGTGCAGCTCTGATTAAGTGATGTCTGATCGGATGTGGGCTCAGAGTGAGGCCCGAGGCTTTCTTCTTGGCCCACGTCAGGATTGTAAGTGAGGTGGGCCCATTGCAGAGAAATGGAGCCTCCAAATTCCGGACATGTGTCATGATCTTGACAAAGGTCAAAATATGACCACTGCATATGCCCCTTCCGCCTCTTCCTTCTTAGACTCTTTGAGCGAGAAGGAGGAGAGCAGACTAATCTCATCTTCTGGTATGGTTTTGTGCTGAGTGGTCGGAGAGAAACTCTAGTGCTTCATGGAAGACAATTGAAGAATGCTAGAGAGAAATTTGGGGTGCCTCTTCATACTCTTGCATTTAATGATGCGTCTGTAAAGGTAGGCAAAAGTCAGACCACATGTCTAATCCGCGTGCGCTCTGGGTAGATAGTCGTCACTTGGAAGCCATCTGAATGAGTTGGGATTCATGCAGCGGTTAGGATTTAGAACTAGCTGGCGTGTGGAAAGACATTTTAGCCCTAAGCCATATTGTGGCGACATCAGTATTTGCCTTTAAATTGGAGGAAAATTGGACGCTTGGCTTTTCATAAACCCTAAATTTCTCTGAGTTTTATGTCTTCTCGTTTCCCTTTTTTCTGATTTTTGAACCTTTAAATCTATCATCATCATATTGCACATGACTGGAGGAGAAAAGTCTGTTAGCGAGGCAAGAAACAAGAAGGGTATTGTGGAGGAAAAAGGGAAAATGGCTGTTCTCAGAACGAGGAAAGCCATGGATTTTGACCTTAAGCTGCGTATTCTACGTGGCCAGAAGGAGGTGGGTGAGTATCTGGTGTCGTACGACGTCCGTCTACCTTCAAAAATTGAGGTGGATTGGTGTTCACCAGAGATCGATGTCACAGTCTCACCTCCTGCTGGTGGCGTGTACTTCCATCCTCAGATCCTGGATCTGAGGGTGAAGCTCCCCATGACTCCTTTTGTTAGGGATGTCCTGGTACACTTCAAGGTCCTGCCTTCGTAGTTGATACTTGGGGCATGTAGGCCTGTCAATGGGTCGGGTCCAAACCCGAACCCGACCCGGACTCGACCCGATTAAGCGGATATGGAAAGGGCTGCTCTAGACACATACCCGTTTACCCGTATACCCGATTATTAAATGGGATCGGTCTGATTTTACTTGAACCAGACCCGATTACCCATTTACCCATTTCAAAACATAAATATAAATAATACTAATAGAATTAAAACCCTAGAGATCTAGGCTCAAGACTCTATCAATAAATGATCCCTTTGTGCTTTAAGTGTTGAAGACTGTACATTGATTAGTGGATGATCCTATTGTTGTGTTTTCCCAAATAAATTTGGGGGCCTTGCTTTAAATTTTTTTCTTTATTAGAGTCTTTCATCGAAAATTTTCCCTCCACCTCTTGCACCTGGTTGCATTTCATCCTTTATTGATATTAAAACATGCTTTCTTTCTCTTTACAAAAGTTTTTTCCCTCTCTTCATGTGTTTTTGTTACTGTATTTGTTTGTGTATCTTTTTTATTTTGTTATGGGTCGGGTAAACGGGTCTGGACCGCGGGTACATCGGGTCTGGGTATAGAAACCCACCTTTTGTACCCGCGGGTAAACGGGACGGGTATGATACCCTCTTGGGTAAACGGGTCCGGGTCTGGTACTACCTGTACCGCCCCGAACCCAAGTACCGCCCCGAACCTGACCCATTGACAGGCTTACCCGGGGCATGGCAGATTGTTCTGGGTTTGAAGCTCTTTGTGCTACATATGCCCTGTTTCATACAGGGTGGGGGAATTATGTGCCGTTTACGCGATGAGGAAGTCTCATCAGGACACTCGCTTCCTCGTTCCATGGAGTGGGTGTGATATGTTGATCATCAATCTGGTGGACAATATTAACGGGTGACGTGACACTGTTGTTCGTGTTTACGAGCCCTGGGAGGCTGCCTCAGTCAAGGATCGTAAGTATGTCCTGGACGTGTGGCACAGGGGTTCGCTCCCTAAGGGGAACGATGATCCCTAAAGAGATGCAGGAGAGGGTTCAGAAGCTATACCGGCTATCGTATGATTGTCGAAACTGGAGCTGGATGCTGGACCGCAGAGGCCCTCGAGCCTCGACCGTTCTGAGACACACGGCGCCGGGTAGAGACGAGGAGGCGCAAGCTCCTGCCATCGGGAAGGAGGGCGCTTTCGCAAGTGACGTCTCGGTTAGAGAGGCGGAATCCCAGTCAAAGGGTGTGGCTCCGGAGCCTGAGGTGTGACCCAGGAAGCACCCGGCTCGAGCAGAGCGATCGAAAAGCAGGGATCGCAGGAGGAGTCTTCTCCTCAACCTCAGTTCTCCGGGAGGGTAAGTATTAACTTGTCTCTGGATTCTTCCACATTTTGCTTCCATGATTTTGACACTTGTGTTTTGTAGAAGAGACGTCGGATGATTGAGTATGACTCCCATGCCGAAGAGCTGGAGAGGATGATGGTAGCTGTGGGAGGAGGCTCCAAGCATGAAGAGGGAGACGAAGCCGAGTAGGAAGCCCCTCCCTCCCACTGTAATATGGTAACCAGAGTCCCGTGACTCAACCTCCAAGATCGAAGTTCTCAGAAAAATGATGCCCCAGAGGATACCTTTGAGGTCGAACTCCTCGGAGAGATGATGCCCTAGGGGATATCTCTGGGTCTGTACTCCTGGCTGAGGAGCCTGCACTCGGAGTAGCAAGAGTCGACGTAGTTGGCGCTACTATCGGGCCCTTGGAGTTAGCCTTCCCCTCCTTGATAACGGCTCGGAGCCTTAAGGGGCGAGCTCTGGACTGAGCTTGCTTCTGCGGAGGGGAGACAGCGAGGTGGGCCTTGGACATGGTGACTTCCTCCAAGGCTTGGAGGAGTTTAAGGCGCTTCCGTCGAGAGACCAGCGGAGAACGCTAGAGAATGAGATCTTCTGGGTAAGCTCGAATTGTGTTTTCTCTTCTGATAATCATGTAACTTACCCCAGATCTCTTCTTTTACAGAATATCGCGTTCACTGTTGAGCTCCTGGGCTGTTAGCAGATCACCCTGAAAGAGAAGGAGGGGGCTAATGTTGACTTGTTAAGAAGAGTTGATGCCTTGTCCGTTGAGAAAAGGGAGGCAGATGAGAAGCTCACGAAGCTCCAGACTGACATGGACAACAAATTAGTGGCCAAACAAAGCCGGAAAGGCAAGTTGGATCGGCACCAGAAGGAGTTCCAGGCGATAGAGTCGGTGCTCCGGCAGGAACTTTCTCAAGCTCAGGAGGAGCTGAAGAATAAAAGCTTGAAGTTGGAAAGAAGAGATTTTGAACTCCTGTAACACCATGTTCCCAGAATACGTACCCAGATATGTATCCCAATTTTTCGCTCGTATTATTCTATTTTCCCCGTTTTTTATTTTGTAATTGGCCATATTTTGTGGACCAGAGCTCAACCCATCTATTTATTAGCCTGGCCCATCTATTTATTATTTTATTATTTATTATTTATTTATTTTTCTCTTTTTCTTTCTTTCCCTTTTTCTTTTTTACTTTCCCTTTTTCTTTTCTTTCCCCCACTTTCTACCACCTTCTCCCTCTTCTTCTTTCTTCTTCCCTCTTCTCTTCATTCCTCTCCCTCTCTCACTTTCTATCTCCCACTCTCTCTTCTCAGCTGATCCCTCTCTCTTTCATCTCTCTTTCTCTCTACTATCTCTCCCTTTCACTTTCATCTATCTATCTCTCTGTACTCTCTCTACACTCTCTCCTCTCCCTCACTCCCTTAGTCGACCCCACTCCACCCCGGCCTCCACTAGCTCCACTGGCTCCTTCGGCCAACGCCTCACCTCCGACAACCCCTGGCCAGGCTCTCCAACAACCACCTTTCTCCTTCACTTTCTCTCCTCCATCCCCCTCCCTCTCTAAATCCTCACTCACTTTCTCTATTTCCTCTCTCTCCCTACAAAACTCCACTTGGCCTCCTCCTTACCGGCCAGCCACCCGCCCCGGCCAGCCACCCAGCCCCGGCCAACCCCCTCTCTCACCACGACCAACCCACCAACTCCACCACCACTCCACACTCCACCTCCCTCTCCCTCTCCTCCACTACCCATCTCACCACCAGCCACCCCCTCTTCCTCTCTCTTCCGGCCAGCCTAAGTTGTTGGCGTCGCCCTTGGCCGCCCTTGGCCACCCCATCCCAGCCTCTAGGCCGCCAACCCCAATCCCTACTCCCCTTCTCTCTTTCCCCCTCTCTTTTTCTCTCTCTTTCCTTCCCTCTCTATTTCTCTTTCTGTATTCTCTCTCCCTCTCCCTTACTCTGACTCTCTCTCCCGCTCCATCTCTCTCCCTGTCGTTCTATCTTTCTCTTTCTTCTCTCTCTTTCTTACTTTAGTCACATCCTCTCTCTTTTTCTTTCTTTCTTTTCTCTATCATCTCTCTAGTTTCTTTCTTTCTCCCTTCTCTCTCTTCTATTTTCTTTCTCCAATGCGCTTGCGCGTTAGCGCAATCGGCATTCCTCTGGATCGTTCCTGTCGGGCCCAAGCTATTTTAGGCGAGTATTATTTTCTGTGTTGCGAGTAGTTTTCTCCGCCTTTGGCGAGTTCTTATTTTGTATTTGGGCGAGTATCGTTTTTGGGTTATGAAATTATTAATTGTTGTAATATTATGGGTGTTTGTATATTTGGTGGGCGATTGTTATATTTGTGTAAGCGATGTTGTAATTATATTTTGTGGATTGATGTTTGTAATAGTGTAGTGATTACTTGTGTGTGTGCATTCTATTTGTAAAACAAGATTATTGTGGATTGGCCGACCCTTCATGGTCGTTAGCCTTCGAGTTCAGCCTCTGGGCTATCCTTCAACCTTCGAGTTTAAACCCTTAGGGTTTCTTTAGCTCCGTCAGGAGATGGCGCTTAGCGTTACTACAAAACTCACCCGAGCGTAACTTCGTCGCATGCATCTGCAAGGTGTTCATATGCCCAATTCATCGTGTGCGTCTATCTTCGCCGTAAGCGTGATTTCATCACGAGTGTTAGCATAACGTTCATACACTCGCTTTACCGTGTGCGTCTAGCTTCGCCGCGAGCGTGGCTTCTAATTATTCACATTTATTGCATAGTTTATGTCACATTTTCATATTTATTTTTAATTGACTCTGCTATTTAACCGTTTTAATGTCTAATGGTGTGCAGGTTGTAATTAATGGAGAAAGATAAGAAAAATCTCAAAAATATCCAAATAACTCAGATTTTTAAAAGATAGGATTTCTAGCCAAGAGATCAACAAGGATATTCTGAAATCCCAACACCCAGAGAAAATTCTATCTGAAGAAATAGGACAAATGAAAAGGGGCGATCTCGCGCTCAAAAATCCGACCCAACGACTAGGTCTAAGTCACAAAAATGCGGCTTTTGCCGCATTTTCGATGGCAGAATGTGGCCATTGGGCTAGCGATTTGATCCCATCCTCTAATGCGCTTCTCCACTTCTCTGCTCCTATAAATACACCACTATGCAGAGCAGAGAATCCATGGAAGAGAACTAGGTTTTAGAGTTTTCATTTTAAGGTTAGGATTTTGTTTGTTAGTTGTTGATCACTTGTAATCTTCATTTTTATTTTCTTTCTTCTGTTCTAGCTTAGTCTAACGAAAAGAGAGAGATAACGAGCATTGTAATCTACAATTGAAGTGACGTCAACAAAGATTCAATGTGCTTTTCATTATCTCGATCTTAAATGGTATATTTGTATTATTTGTTCTTTATTATTCTCTTTGTTTAAGTTTTACTATAGGTAACTAAATCTCATTTCTGGGCTCACTGGTCTCTCTCCTCTGCTATATCTTCTTCTTGATCGATTTATGTGAAAAAGAAACCCAGCGGAATCATATGAATGCCTTAGTTCAAGCCTTACATTCTACGAGTGTTCTTGAAGGCACATGAGAATGAGTATTGGATTTTTACTCTCACTTTAAAAACACGACTTTTTGAAATTATTTTTGTTCCATACTTGACGATCTTGATGGTTTAATATTCAATTTAGGAATGGTGTTTAAAAGAAGTTAACTTTTCTAAAATTCATTTTATTTGTCTTACTTGAATGCCTAAAAGATTAATGTCTAAAATTTATAAATGATCAAGCTGAGACACTAAAACTTTCAAGAGAAGAGTGCGTAGTTGAATAGCATATTAGTGAGCCCAGATTTCTTCTCCTTCTTAAAAAGACTCATTTTTTCTTCGCTCGAGTTTTCTTTGCAACCTTAATTCACCTTTTCTAAAAACTTTCTTTATTTTCATTTTTACTTCTTAAACCAACTTCTCAACCAAACCATATTTTTTTCTTTTTCTTTCTTAAAAAAAACAGAAACATAACTTATTTTTGAAACAAAAATATCGAAAAGCTTACATCGCATTCCTTTTGTGGACACAACCCATTAGCCCTAAGCTACATGGTACTATTTAATCCAATTACCACACAAGATTCTTCACTTTCATTTCTTTACTTCACTTGGTGTATTTGAAAGTACTTGGTGCGAACCGAACAAATTTTTGGCGTCGTTGTCTGGGACAGAACGGTATTTTTTTGTGATTTAACAAGTTTGTTTTCTGTTTTAGTGTTCAGGAAGACACCTGAAAAAATTATCAATGCAAAAGAAGCTTTGCTGCTTTGTACCTCTGCTCAAGAAAGCAGAGAACAGAAGCTCATAAAATTATCGTGTTTCCTCCGCATTTGCTGCAGAAACGTGACGCATATATTGGACTACTGACACAACTTTTTTTTCAAGTCATATAGAATTGCAAATTAAGTCTCCTGCTATTGTTAGTTTTTCTGTTTAATTAAATCTGACCACTGTTTTTAAACTTAACAGTAACCTATTGTTTAAATTATTAAAAAATAATTAAACTTATCCTAGGCATTTGTCTAATTTTGTTTATATTCAATTGATGTTGAAGAATGCTAGAGACAAGGTACGTATGCATAGCATCTAACTTATGAAACATTCTTGGGTGATACTTACTACTTTGAGTGTTATTTTGTGCTATTTACCTGCACACTTTTGCACTAAAATGTACTAAAGGCACAACACAACACAAGATAAGGTGGGGGAATCATTACCCTTAGCTCACAAACCATCTCTATTGCACTCACAATCTAAGCTTAAACTAAAATTTAGACATTGGCCCTAAAGACATCTCAGACTCACTAGGAGATTGATCTCAGGAGGAAGTTGTTAGAGTTTGACTTTAGTCAAATCAGTGTCGAAGGTTGGGAATTAAGAGGCAAGATTTTAAAAAACTAGCAGTTTGGCGTAATTAAGGCCCGTTGCTCTGCACGGATACCTTCCACTGTATTTTGTCCCTACCTTGCCGATTAACTTGTGGTCAGGATGCTTCAATATACCTCTCTTAGACAGTCAATTAGTTAGGAGTCGTTTAGGACTAAGCCTACTTTAGAATAAGCTTGGTTGATTTTTCTTTTCTTTTTCTTTTTAACTGATTGGTGATCTTATTTGTGGTATTGATTGTGCATGCAAGTGTGCTCGAGAGACCCAATTATATCTAAGTTAAGCAGAAGCAATTCACCACCAAAATCAGATCTGATTATAGCGAAAACATCATCTCTGCAGGATAGGTTCTACCCATTAAAACTTTCCTTCCATCTTGCATTCGGCTCCAAGAAGCCAATGGCAATAATTTTGAACAAGCCCCAATTCATCAACAATCTTCTTAAGTTTCATGGTCTAGAGTTCGAGGACGCATACTTCTTCATAAAAGAATTTGAGGAAGTATGTCTTATGATGAGAATACTCCAGCTAGGAGATGATGTTATTAGGTTACGTTTCATTTCTTTCTCCTCAAGGACCTAGCCAAGAAATAGCTCTACAGTTTAGCGGTTGATTCTGTCATATCGTAGGATGATTTCATCAAATTCACCCTATCCACAAAACCGCCTTTATTAGGAAGAGCATAATAGAGTTTAAGTAAGAATCAAGTGAACTTTTTTGGAGGTACTTTGAACGTTTCAATTATCTCCTTGCCCAATACCCTCATCACAGGATAGAGAAGTGAACGATAATGCTAGATTCTCTATGATAGTTTAGATTATCAAACTAAAACTCTTTTAGAAACTATGTGCCAAGGGGATTCTTGCAAAAGGATGAAAATCAAGGGTGGGAAATATTTGAGAATTTAGCTGAGAAAACCATTCAATAGACACCAACTCCAGAAAAGTCTAAGAACATTAACCCTATCTCTTCAAAAGGAGGTCTCCATTCTATAGAATCATGCATAGCTACCGAGGCTAAAATGGCAAGCCTAATGAGAAGACTGAAGTCAGCCCAACACAAAAAGTTCCAACTTCGGGTTATATATACTGTCAAGCTATGAACCACGTGCTTGAAGAGTACCCTATTGCTCAATAAATATTGCCCAAGAATATGAATTCGGCCTACTCAAGGCCCATTGATTGGTCATAAAAAATACATATTTTTTATTCACATTTTCATACTTAATTTTTATAAAATATTACTATTTAATTCATTTATTATTTAGTAATGTGCAGGCCTCCAAGATCTAAGAATGCCTAAAGAGAAAGCCCAAAAGAAGCCAAAAGCCCACAAGAAATATGAAAATAAAGAGTGATTAGGAAAGATAAGGGAAGCATCTTTTCTATCCCATTTAAATTCGGATTAATCTAAAAGAGGATAAGGATAGAACAAGATGGATCCTAATCCTAATTAAAGACAGAAGTGGACTTCTATTTGAACCTGGTTGCTTGCGCTACAAAATAAAGATAAAGGAGAGAAAATCTGAATTTGATTCGGATTTGGAGATAACTTGGTCTTCAAGTCATTAAAAGAGATCGCCACATTTCAAAATTCAGAGACCAAAATTAAGATCTGAGGATAGATTTCAAGCTGGATGGACTAGAAAAGGCCACATGAGAAGGCGTGTGGCCATTGGCCATGCTTTTATCATGGAAACGTAGCTCGACGCGCTTTCGTGGTAAAGTTGTACTGGGCTTCTACGTCTCAAATCTCCTATAAAAACCCTTGTAATCTCAGAAGCTCAAATCTAGGGTTTCCTTTAGATCCTCTTTCTTTTCAGATTTACTTATATTTTTCTATTTTTTTTACTTTGAAGAAGAGTTGAAGAAAGGAGAAGGCTTTGTACTGAGTTTATAAAAGGTCATTATTCTCTTTCAATCTCTTTGCTATTTTAATTTGTGTTTCTTTTATTCAGTTTAATCTCTTTTATGCAATCTTTAAATACCATGCTAAATTTCACCATAATTATGTGTAACTAATTCTTTAGTAGCTTGATAATCTCTCCACCAACTAAAACCTAGATATATGAAGATAAATTGATTGAACTCTATGCATGTTAAAAACCCTAGGGTAAGTAAATAATTCTTGAAGATTAGTCATGAATTGAGTTAAACTAGGTTTAGGGTATACAATTTAATAATAATTCTTGGTTTATACTTAGATGCTTTGATGGTTTAACGTTAAGTTAAAATTACTTTTCTTAAATTATACTTTTAGACTTTGATAAACGAATACTTAGTTATCTATTGTACTGTAAACAGGGTTTACTTTCTTTCTTACTTTTCTTTCTTGAATTTGAAGCAACAATCTTTATAGGTTCAACATGATGTTTGTTCTTGATAAACTAGTGTTTGGTTGTGATAGATGATTAGTTGGCTATGCCTGTTCTTTCTATTTAAAATTTTTGCTTATCATCATAATTCTTTCTTTTTCCAAGCTAACTGTTAGAGAAATCATTCTGAAAAGTTTTCATCGCATCCGTTCATGTGGATCGAGCCGTCTAGCCCCTGCTACGCGGTTACATTGAGAAGAGACTAAGAATTTTCTAACTTTAACTCTTGACTTTATTTTTACTACGTTTTCTTTTGTCAATCAAAATTTTGGTGCCGTTACCGGAGAGGAAACGGTACGATATTCTTTAAAAACTAATTATTGTTTTTTTGCAGATCTAATAACAGAAAAACTAGTTGCAGCTAAGAACATATAGCTACTATGTGCCTCTGCCCCTAAAATACAGAGCAACAGAGCTTACT
The DNA here is from genome assembly GCA_038442645.1 of Agave tequilana. Classification (NCBI taxonomy): domain Eukaryota; kingdom Viridiplantae; phylum Streptophyta; class Magnoliopsida; order Asparagales; family Asparagaceae; genus Agave; species Agave tequilana. The sequence continues at coordinate 69,505 of JAVJIF010008294.1, read as the reverse complement.
AAACAGCCGCGCATACGCGGCAATTGCAGCATTTCTGTAGCATTAGTAGATCACAACTAATTGATCTTTTACAGGTTACAGCAAATTGCAAAGTCCTGTTTACTGTTTTGATAATTTTTCTCTGTGATCACCCTGCATACTGCTAACTATTTAACAGTAACATATTAGTTGATTAATTAAAAAAATTTTAGACTCTTGCATCATAGGCACGTGTCTATTTAAATTTCTTAATTTTTATTGAAGAGTGCTGGCGACAAGGTACGTTCGCATTGCATATAGACTCGGAAGCACCCTTTGGCTGATTTACTGCTTTTGAATGAATTCTTGTCTATTGCTTTACACGTGCACTAAATCATTTTAAGAGCAAAACCCATAAACAGGATAAGGTGGGGACGTCATTACCCTTCCTTGGCCCACAAATCATCTCCTTTGTACTCATAGCCTTAAACCTAAAATAAAAATAGATTAGACGTTGGCCTTAGGTTAACTCGGACTAATTAAGAGATTGACTGAAGGAGGAAGTTGTTCGAAATTAACTCTTACTAAATCGATGTCTAAGGCAGGGGATTGAGGGGCGAAACCCCGAAAGTTGGTGGTTTGGCATAATTAGGCCCGTCTTTGATGGATAACTCCCACCGATCTTGCCACCTACCTGGCCGATTAATTTGTAGTTAAGGTCGACAATATACCTCCTAAAGACAGTCTAAAATTAGGAGTTGTCTAGGTCCAGGCTTACTCTAGATTAGGATTTTTTATTTTTCTTTTTTTTGATTGATTGGGTGAACAAGCTTATTTAACTGTGCTTGTCAGCATGGTCGAGAGACCCAGTCACATCTAGACTAACTAGGAACAGTTCACCACTCGAACAAAAACTCGATTCATACATGGTATGACCACCATCGCTGCAAGATAGGTTCTATCCTATCAGGACTTCTCTTCCATCTTGCATTCAGCTCCCCGATGTGGGAGATAACTAATTTGAGTTGAAACCATAATACATCAACACTCTTCCCAAGTTTCATGGATTTGAATCCGAGGATGCATACTTCTTCATAAGGGAATTTGAGGAAGTATGTCTAATGATGAAAATACCCAACCTAGGAGTAGACATCGTTAAGTTACATTTTGTCCCATTCTCTATGAAAGACTTAGCAAAGAAATGGCTCTATAGTCTAAAAGTCGGTTCCATATCATCATGAGATAATTTCGTCAAGGCCTTTTTGAAGAAGTTCTATCCCGTTCACAAGACTGCAAAATTAGGAAAAGTATCTTGCAGTTTAAGCAAATAGCTAATGAACCTTTTTGGAAGTATTTCAAACGCTTTAAGGACCTCCTTGCCTAATGCCCTCACCATGGGATAGAGAAATGGCATCTTTGCCAAGCTCTTTATGATGTATTAGAAAATCAAACAAAATCCCTATTAGAATTCATGTGCCAAGGAGGATTTTTGAAAAAAAAAAGAAGAGGAAGGATGGTTAATATATGAAGACTTGGCTGATAAGACCATCCAATGGGAACCAACTCCAGAAAATTTTAGGACTAACGACCGTAACTCTTTTAAAGGAGGTGCCCATTCCATTGAGGCAAACATAGCTACCGAAGTTAAACTAGTTGCTGTGCTGCAAAGACTAGAAGTTCTAGAAACTAAAGAGCCAGTCTCGGTGAACCAAGTCAGCGTAACACCTTCAGCAGGTTGTACTTACTGTCAAGCCATGAACCACGTGTTCGAAGAATGTCCCATCTTTTTAGCTCATCAAATATTGCCCAAAAATATAAATGCAGCCTTCACAAGGCCCGCCAACAATTCCTACATTCCAACTTACAATTCTGGCAGGAGGAATCACTCAAATTTCTCATGGAGCCAAAATAAACAATTCCCACCTTCCAACCATCAGTCCAATTTTTTCAATTACCAACAAACATTTCCCAACCAAGTTCCCCAAGGTCCCACTTTGAAAAGAACTCAACCGATTTTGAGAAGATTCTTACATCTTTCATGCAAAACACAGGACAAGGCATATCGAGGTTTGAGGTCCAAATAAGTAAGTTAGCCGGTTCCCTAAGTGAAAAGCCCAAAGAAACTTTACCTAGTCAACTGGTAGCAAACCCTAGGACTCTAGTCAAACTCACTTGGCTCACAAGGATCATATGAACCAATGTAATTTGATTCATACATTGCGATCGGAAAAATAAATTGGAAACCAAGTATTAACACCATCAAGTTCAAAACAAGCATCCACCTCTCCTAATCTCACTCCACCTCAACTTAACTCCGCAACACTAAAAAAGACAAGTCAGATGAAAATGTGCACACGCCTATAACACCCTACCCAATAGGCTTAAAAACAAACAAAGTGTACAAATGGATAAGGTACGTGAGATTTTTAATGAAGTCAAGATCAATGTACCTTTACTTGATGCAATCCAACAAGTCCCTAGCTATTCTAATTTTTTAAGGACATGTGCACCAAGAAGAGAAAGACTAATGTGCCTAAGAAATTATTTCTAGTCACTAACATTAGTGAGCTATTGTCCAATCAAATCCCTGTCAAGTACAAGAATCCCGGTTGCCCTACCATTTCTTGTACAATAGGTCAAACTGCAATTAATCATACACTGGGAACAAGTACCAACTTACTCCCTTTCTCAGTTTACCAACAACTTGGGTTGGGCAAGCTTAGTCCGACTAAAATTACAATCCAATTAGCTGACTGGTCTGTAAAAATTTTCAAAGGAGAAATTACCGATGTCCTTATCCGAGTTGGGGAGTTTATCTACCCAGTAGATTTTATTATTCTTGAGACCCAACCTGTATCCACTTCTAGGTTTCAAAGTCCCGTTATCTTAGGGCGTCCGTTCTTTGCAACTGCAAATGCGATCATAAATTGTAGGAACGGATCAATGAGGTTGACCTTTGGAGACATGACTAAAGAGGTCAATGTCTCCAACCTAGAAAAACAACCTCGTAAGATAAAAGACCAAACGTTTGAGGTAAACTTCACTGAGATCAATTGTGAAGAAGAAAGTGAAGGTATAGAGAATGAGTCTCTATTTCTTGATGAATTATTTGAGGATAAGTGTGCTTTATTAATGAGAAGATGCATGTTGGAGATTCTAATTTTAAAGTCCCCTTTAAAAAAAATTTGATTTGAGTGTCTTCACTGTCAATGAGCCAATCAATAATATATCGCATGAGAATATAATTCAAGAACCTCCGATTGACTTAACCTTTGAAAACCTCTTTGAAAAAGAACTCATGTATTTGGATGAACCAATTTTGGATATTTTAGTTAATTATACAATTACAGGGGAAAGTGTTGATCTAAGTTTTGAGGAGATGTATGGAACTGAGTTAGAAATTTCTAGGCATCATAGTGAGAAAGTTTCAACTAAAAGGTATGATGGTTATCAATTTTTGAATAATTGATGTGAACATATGAGAAAGAAGAGTTTAAGGAAGATGAGATTGGGGAGGAAGAGAGCTATAATGAAAATATTGGTCTCCCTATTGTGCCCTAAAAAGAGAACCCATTGGAATGATAGAAAACGAGAAGAGGGATGAATCCTAAAAAGATCTAGGTGAGGGAGATGCATGTGTTGTACATATTTTTGTATATAATATTATTATTTTTTCTCTTTTTACATTTTATTTCATGCATTCATGCATCACATTCATACATTGAGGACAATACATGAGATAGGCATGGGGGGTAACCAACAAACATAAAAAAAAAAACAACTAACATAAAAAAAATTAACATAAAAAATCAAAATAATTTTTTTAAAAAACTTTTTGAAAAAGGAAATAATATTTTGACTTATCTTTTATAAGTAATTAAGTTAATTTTAAGGAATAGAAAAATCATAATTAGGATTTCTGACTAGTTGGTCAAAATTAAAAGTATTTGTTTTTTTAGGTTTAGGAGGAAAAATTGAAAAAGTAATTTAGTCTTGATATCTTTACCTTGATGATATATGCATGCTTCACATTTGGGATTCAAAACAAAAACTCTTGTGAAATTATATATAAAATAAACCTAATTATTAATTAGCTAGGTACTTTGGCCTAAGAAAGCCTTGGTATTTACGCGAAAGGTAATTAGGTAAGTTTGAATATATATATATATATATATATATATATATATATATGTATGTATGTATGTATGTATGTATAATATGTATTAACATATCAATAATCAACTAGTTAGGTCTTAGGGCCTCAAGAAGCCTTGATACCTACACGAAAGAATATTAGATGAATTATACATATTAAAAAAAAAAGTACATAAAGGGCAACAAAGTGGTAATACTTCAAACTTTTACCAAAAAAAAGAGAAAAGTAATAAATATATACGACATGAGAGTTGTAGTTGAAGAATCCCAAGTAAAAAAATTCATGCATATGACATAGGGTAATGATAATAGACTCGGAGAGAAATTCAGTTTGAATTCTAACCTAAATTGAAAATAAAAATTTGAATAAAGACTAGGTATAAGAATGATCAATTTGGTAATCCTAAAAACTTATAAATTGCTTAATTTTTACAAAGATATTTCAAATATTTTTCCTCTTTCAAAATACTTTTTGAAAATACTAACACTTTATTGTTCTTTCTTTATGAATTTTGTGGGTGTAATTCGCTAAAAACCCTCATGAGACAACACTCGTCCTCTAAGGGTAACCTAGAGGTTTAACGGCTTGTTGCACATGCTAAGTGCAATTGTAGTACCTATAAAAGTGATATTAGAATAGTTAGATTAGTTTTTTATTTTTTACTCGAGGACGAGCAAAAAGATAGGTGCGGGAGTGTGATTGGTCATCAAAAATGCATATTTTTCATTCACATTTTCATACTTAATTTTTATAAAACATTACTATTTAATTTATTTATTGTTTAGTAACGTACAAGCCTCCAAGATCCAAGAAAGGCCAAAAAGAAATCCAAAAGAAGCCAAAAACCTACAAGAAATATGAGAATAGAGAGTGATTAGGAAAGATAAAGGACACATCTTTTCTATCACATTTAAATTTGGATTAATCTAAAAGAGGATAAGGATAGAACAAGATGGATCTTAATTCTAATTAAGACAGAGGTGGACTTCTATTTGAACCGATTGCTTGCACTACAAGATAAAGATAAAGGGGAGAAAAATTGAATTTGATTCGGATTTGGAGATAGCTTGGTCTCCAAGTCATTTAAAGAGATTGTCGCATTATAAAATTTAGAGCCCAAAATCAAGATCTGAGGATAGATTTCCAAATGGACGGACCAGAGGAGGCCACGCGAGAAAGCACGTGGCCATTGGCCACGCTTTTGCCGTGAAAAAGCGGCAAAAGTTGCGTTTCCGTGGCCGTATAGTGAGAGCTGGCAACGCGTTTTCCTGGTAGAGTTATACTGGGTATCTACATCTCAAATCTCCTATAAAAAGCCCTGTAGAGCAACAGAGAAGGGCAGATCTCAGAAGCTCAAGTTTAGGATTTCCTTTAGATCCTCTTTCTTTTCAAATTTACTTGTATTTTTCTATTTTTTTTACTATGAAGAGGAACTGAAAAAAGGAGAAGGCTTTGTACTGAGTTTGTGACAGATTCAATAAAAGGTCATTATTTTCTTTCGATCTCTTTGCTATTTTAATTTGTGTTTCTTTTATTCAGTTTAATCTCTTTTATGCAATCTTTAAATACCATACTAAATTCCACCAACTAATTCTTTAGTAGCTTGCTAATCTCTCCACCAACTAAAACCTAGATCTATGAAGATAAACTGATCGAACTCTATGCATGTTAAAACCCCCAGGATAAGTAAATAATTCTTGAAGATTAGTCATAAATTGAGTTAAATTAGGTTTAGGGTATACTATTTAATAATTATTCTTAGTTTATACTTTGATGATTTGATGGTTTAACGTTAAGTTAGAACTACTTTTCTTAAACTATACTTTGAGACTTTGATAAACCAATACTTAGTTTTATCTAATGTACTGTAAATAGGGTTTACTTTCTTTCTTACTTTTCTTTCTTGAATTTAAAGTAACAATCTAGGGTTTAATTTTATAGGTTCAACATGATATTTGTTCTTGATAGACTAGTGTTTGTTGTGGTAGATAATTAGTTGGCTATATCTGTTCTTTCTATTTAAAATCTTTGCTTATAGTCATAATTCTCTCTTTTCTCAAGCTAACTGTTAGAGAAATCGTTCTGAAAAGCTTCTATCACATCCTTCCCTGTGGATCGACCCGTCTAGCTCCTGCTACGTGGTTACATTGAAAAGAGACTAAGAATTTTCTAATTTTAACTCTTGACTTTATTTCCACTACATTTTCTTTTCTCAACCACCCATCAAAAATCTCTACTCTCAAACGTACAATCTCTACTGGAGAAATCAACCGAATTTCTCATGGAGTTAAAATAACCATGACCACTCAAGGTTAAAGTTTCCCATTCATTTTTCATCTATCAACAGAATTTTCTCAACCAAGTTCCACACTCTTCATTCCAAAATCCTCCAGCTGATGCTTTGGAGAAGAGTATGAAAACTTTGATTAAGTCCCAACATCCGTCATGCAAAACACAGGACAAACTGTTAAGCAATAATAAAAATATTTTAGTAATAGTAAATATTATGACCCAAAGCTCATAATTTAGTTTACTATCCAACAAGGCTAGATTTTCATACCTAGACTCAATAAAAAAGACAAATCAAATAGAATTCCTCTTAATTCTTTATCCTTTTAAATTCAAGAATATACAAGGATAAAAATAAACAAAAATATTTAAATTCGTGCAAAATTCTCCCCCATCCTGAAACATACCCAAATTAATTTAAACTCATAAATAAATATTCAAATTTGTGGGTACAGCTAAATCCTAACTAAAAACAAATTTAAATTTAATTTAAACACTATCACCCTACAAATATATACAAGATTAATCTATAAATTCTAAAAATCAATCTACTCTGGGAGGGAGAAAGAAGCCCTCACCCAATCAAGTGTTCTAGTTTAATCATCAAAAGATAAATACATTGAGTCCCCTTCCTTTCTTTGATGTTAAATCCGGTAGAAATTATGTCTAGGACCCTCTTTGCAGCACCCCGTTCCCGAGATATGTACCCAGATACGTGTCCCGACTTTTTCGACCGTATTATTGCAATTTTCTTTTAGTATTTGTTTTTAAGTTGTGATTTCTCATGTTTTTGGTATCAGATCTGGATTCTCAGTCTTAGAGTCAGCCCTGACCCGGACCGGGAACCCGATACTAGCATACCATCCGATTTGGTCTTTCTGGTAGTCTGATTTGACCAATTTTAGTTTTATATACTGTTTTCTAGTATTGTAGATCTTTCATGATTTTTGGAATTTTTCAGAATTTTTCTGCAAAATTTCCAAAAGCCGATGTTGGTCGGCATCGCTGACTGATTCCCAGAATTTTAGTTTTCAAATAAGATTGAATTTTCAGAAATTACTTTCACGTTACTTCTTAGAATTTTATTTTCTATCTAAATATATTTTTTAGAATTTTTCTAAATTTATGAAAACTTGACCGATTCTGGTGTCGGCCGGTACCGCTGGAAGTCCAGGATTTTTTAATTTGAAAACCAGATTGAATTTCCTGAGCCCGATTTCACCAAGTATCTTAAAATGATATTTTCTATTTTGAGAATTTTTCGAAATATTTCTGAAACAGTCAAATTTTTGCCCTATTAAAATAATAATATTATTTACTGACAATTTCATTTATTACTTTTTCCTTCCCTACTCCCCTCCTTTACACTCCCAGATATTCTAGTAAATTAATTATTTAATAATAAAATTTTTTACTATTTTTTCTTTTTCCTTTTTTTTCCTTTTCCTTTATTTTCTTTCTTTTTCTTTCTTTTCTTTTCTTTCCCTTTGACTTTCCCACGCCTGCTCCCGCCGCCTGCTCCCCTGCCACAGCCGCCTGCCGCCCCCCACCTGTAGCAGCAGCCATACTGCTGCAGCCCCTCTCCCCCCATCCCATTTCATCATAACCCTTCTCCTTTCTCTCTATTAAAAACCCTTCATCTTCCTTTCCTTTTCATTTTCTATTTTCAACTTCAACCTCCTTCGACCAAAAAACAAACCCAACTCCCTTCATCTTCACCATCACCGCCTCCCATCATCACCACCGCCGCCGGCGGCCGCCACTAGGCCTGCCATCCACTCTCCCACACCCTTTCTCCACTCCACACCTCCTTCAACCTCCACCAACTCCCCACCATTTCCAATTTCACCAAAACCCATCACCACCACCTCCCTTCCTCCTCCAAAATTCATCATCACCTCCATTAAATTCACAACTTCCACCACCCCATCATCACGTCCTCCTCCTCTTCTAACTCCCCACCACCTCCAACAACCACCACAACCACCATAACCACCACCACTATCAACTACCACCACCACCACCTCCAACCCCAAACAACAACAACCAAAAACCAACTCCACCCTCTCCTCCCCCTGGCTAGTCGCGGGCGCGTGCCCCCCCGGGGGCGGCGCCACCGCCGCCAGGCCGCAGGCGGTGGGCCGGCCGCTGGCCACCCCCCCACTCCCCCTCCATTTTCCTTCCTTCTTTCTTCCTTCCTTTCTTTCTTCTTTCCTTCTTTAATTCTTTCCTTCTTTTCTTTTCTCTTTCTTTTCCCTAAATAAACCCACTTTCTACATCCATAAAATACCCTCCACCTCATCCCTAAATTACTTCCCCATATTTACAATCAATACCCTCCCCTTTAATTTCTAATTCCTTTCTAAAAATACCCTATTCTCTCTCTCTCCCCCCTCTCTCATTCCCTCTCAAATATATTTATAATATATATATATATATATATATATATATATATATATATATATATTTATATTTTAATATATATGTGGGCTAGTGGCTTGCTCGCACGGATTAGCAGATTTCTTAGACTTTTTCTCGGTATTTTCATTCCGGTGATAGGCGAGTACATTTATTGCTTTATTACCATCGTTCCATATCTAATAATTATTATCTAGATTTTAATATATGATGTCTCCTTATGCAAGTTAGTATATGTCATATAAATGATTATCATGCTTTATAAATAGCTTCCGGCCATTATTATATCTTGTCGAACCGGTATTATACCGGGTATGCCTAAATCTGCTCCCGCTTCACTCGGCTTCGCATGGCTAATAAATAGATAAATTTATTATTGTTAGAAATAATGTTGTGAAGAGTTTGAAATGTTTATGCCGTTCTCCTGTACCATGTTACGTGACCGGTTGATACTTAGTATTTGATGTTGCGACTCTCACCGATATATTAGTTACCTGACCCTGATATGTATACACCGGTACTTGTCATGCTATACTTATTATTTGATATCTGATACCGGTACTTGCCATGTTATACTTATTATTTGATATCTGATACTGGTACTTGCCATGCGATACTTATTATTTGATATCTGATACCGGTACTTGCCATGCTATACTTTCGCCTGCTACCTGACACCTGATATAATAACACTTGACACTTGACATGCTATCACCAGGTACTGGTATACTTGATCTGATATTGTGACCTATATTATATTGCATATTCATGATTATCACTTTTATGGGGACTTGGCATGATTATCATATTGTTACCAGACATTTGGTACTCCTGAACTCTTATACTCCTGTATTCCTGAACCCCTAGAAAAGGGAGACTCCTGCTACTATACTCCTATTGATCCCCGTAATAGGATAACCATGAATATAGGATTACTATGAACACCTTGTGGACATTACCACTGGACAAATTCTAATAATTAGACAACTTACATCAGGATGGGGAAAACTGATGAATACTGATATAGTCTCTATGTTTATGATAGTCATATAGTGTCGCGCGGCCATATACTTGGATTCAACCTAGAGGCCATCAGGCGCTTCCGTGGGGTGTACTGGCACCCCCACTCCCCTGCCTTCCGGTTGTGCCATAAGCCCCTGAGTCTATTCCTGTGGGAGCGGTGACATCCTATTCTTGTTCGGGTGTACAATAAATCTCAGTACCTAGCGGTACGTTCTGTCTCAGCATCGGATACTCCTTGACCGTTGTCCCGGGCATGTACGGGACCCATTCTAAGCACAGTTCGTCGATCTCCATCAGTTTCCAATAACTTACTCTTTGGTCTGTATGCTGAGGTATGTGGGATGGGACACATACCGACGTATACAAATCAGATGAGTCTTAATAGCTTAATAATAACATGCTCCTGATAACTGACTAGCTATACTCTTGATCTATACTGCTCACACTTATACATGTGTTATCTTGTTGGATTACTTGATTGCTTCCATACTATTTCATTATTATATTATTGTGAAGGTAAAGTCAGATTATATAAACTCAGGCTACAGTGACGTGAGGTATAGGGTATATATATGAGGGTTTCCTTATTTGGATTATTCCTTCGACGTACTAATCTCACCGATCGGTAATGTGAGTTTATATAACTAATTTCCATGTATTTACTTTACTTACTGTCTCATTTCATGTTCATATGTGCTTATATTCACGATACACATTTCCTGTACACATGTACCTGTTATGCAAGCCACTTGGCTTTACTATATGTACTCGTAGGGTTGCATCTGACAACCCTGAATTCTCATGTCCAGATTCTAGAGCCTGGACTATGGTGGCTTGGCTGTAACTGATCAGAGTGCGAAGTGGATCCTCCCGTGGTGGTCAGAGTGCAGCAGAAGTTTGGACGTCACCGTAGCTCTTTCTTCCAGCTCTTCTCCTGTTTGGCTCTCGAGGTCCCTCTTGCTGCTCGTGAGCACCTCTCAGCTTTTGTATATCTCTTTGCATTGTGCACTTTTGTATTTTTCTGGTGATGTAATATTACTGTAATATTTTATCCCTCTCCGTGATAATTATGTATTTGTACTTTTCTGTTGGAATGTATATTACCACTGTGCTTCCGCACTCTGATTCTTACCTGTATTGATGCTTAGCGTATATACGTGAGGGTATCTCTGACCTGCGTATATACGTCTTAGTGACGTCTCAGTACCCGCGGGATCGGGGCGCCACACTTTTCCATGATCTTTTCCATTAGTTTAACTAGATTTGCCCATTATAGAATTATAATCATGTATGAGAAATTTGTTGTGGCTAGTTAGTGGCAAAAACTTAATTTTAAGTTGCTTATAATGTTAACATAAAAAAAAATGATTTATGTTCATTGTTGGCTACTCGCTTGCCATGAATAATATTACTAAATCTGATATTTATTTTATGTGATAAAATTAAAGATACAACTGTGCATGTGGACCTATTTTTATTAAATTATGTTTTAATGGTCATAATATATTTCTAATATTTTTAACTCCATTATGTTTTGTGATTTTCTTCTGGTTAAACTGTAAATGTGTAAAAAGGAAAAAAACCCTATCTCTTAAACCATAAGTTCAAATGGATTGAAATTTTGACAGAATTTGGGCTCTTGTCCACCTAACACTCCAACTTTGATGACACTTATGCTATTTGTAGATGATACGATAACCATCAGTCAGTGTGATTGATAAGACAATGTTGAGTACAACAAAATCCTTCAATTACATCAGTGGGCATCAGGACAAAAATGTTAATAATGCGAAATCAAGTTGTACTATATTGTAGACGTCGTTTCAATCATATTCCTGCATAGCATAAGACATATGGTGGCATCAAGTTCTAGGGAGACATATTTTCACTATCTTGGAGTACCAATTTTAGTTCCGCGATTGTCTTCTTACCACTAATATTAAGTTGAATAGGATGCAGGACAAATCGCACAAAAGAATTATCCTAAACTGTCCAAGTGAGATAGAATGCTGATTGCAGCAGTCCTTACTGCCACATCAACGCATCTCACTCGCAATACACATGTACCACGTTCATTGTTACTTTCTTGAACCGTGCAATTAGGGCTCATTTGGATTTAAGGATCCAAAAAAGAAAAAAAGCTGACATGAAGTCCCATCAAGTTATTTTCTAGTGGAAACACTATAGCTACATTGTAGCTACAGTTGTTTTCCATCCTTTTTCCGAGCTGAGGGGGAGAGAAACCAGAGAGAGGGAGATAGGGCCACATTCAAATTTGTGGTTCCCACCGCAATGAATTTTTTTTTGAACTAAATGCCCCTCACAGAAATCGTTGACGTGTCATGGGGGTTCAGATTTCAAATTTGGCTTTTCAAACAAACAAACAAGCCTTTAGACAAGTTATTCGGGACACGGATAATGGACACATGCATAATCGTGTTACCTGATAGAGTCACTCATGCATGAAATATAGGTGTAATTGGTACCAAATGTCTACCTAAACATACAAAGGCCTTAATGGAAAGTAACCATCCTTTCTTATGACCTTGCAAGCTCAGACTTATAATGAGTACAATTGACGCTCACTTGTTATTTAAGTCGGGTTTTGGTTAAGGCACCCAACAAATCAAGGCACCCACCCAAAATGTTAAAAGCATCCAAAATTTCCAAAATTACCCCTCTTATCCCCCAACTTAATTTTTTTTCAAAATTCCTATTATACCCTCTCCCCAACTCATTTCTCACCCCCAACTCTGCATCATCTCTCTCTTTTCTCGCTCTCGCTCTTGCTCCCCTCTCTCACACATCTTCATTCCCCGTCGATCGCCGATTCATCGCTGCTCCTGTGAACTCATCCCATCACCGGTGATCTCCTGCTTAGCAAGGCGAGTTTCAACCCAAAATCCTTTAAATTATTTTTTGATGAAAAATTGGTAGATCTATTGAACATGGTGGGTGATTAATTGTACGTAGGGTTTATTCATGTTGTAAATGTAGAAAGAACTCATAAATTTAATTCCATTGATCTAAATCAAAATTATTTCTTTTTTTTCATGGTGTAGTGGTCAAAATTTGACACGGCCACGATGATGACACATGTCCAAGCTACCAAGAGTTTTTCTCGAGGCATCCACAAGTCCATAAATCCATCTCGGATCCTCCGCCTCTCTTGACCTTCTCGGAGCTACCCTCATTCTTAAGACACCAAAATCCAGAATCATATCCACCACTCCAAAGGCTTTATCACTTCAGAACCCTCCACAACCAAAGTCTCCAACTCCGAGTCTGAGGCTCTCAATAGTAACCCCACCAAAATCTTTGCCAACCGTTACGCACCACTGTCCTCCCATGTTGAAGATGTGTAATAGCCCAACGTTAAAGCGAGCGGTTATATATTATAGCAAATTCCACGGCATGCAATCCCGACTAACCAACACAAGTGATCACGACTATCACAACAAATCCAACACATGTAAATCGTGCAGTTACAACCATCCACCAATTTCATCTCCATGCCGGTATTCATGTCAGGTATATATGATCCTTCTTCTCCTAAGAGGGGGATCGATCACTTTCCTAATCCTCAGAGCGCGCGCGCACACACACATGGCCATTACACTGAAATTTTTCCTATTTTAGTCCGCCACTGCACTACACTAGCAGTTTTTTGTGCTAGTCCAATCACGACACTAGCAGTTCTCTATGCTAGTCCATCCAATACATTAGAAATTTCCTTGTTCAAGTCCACCGTTATACACCGACAGTAATCCTCTACTCGGTTCACCCACCTTTCCAATCCAACTACTGATTCTTATGCCTGAGGGTCTTAGGTCGGCACCACACCGGTGTTCTTAACCTGAAAGATATCTTCTATGTGTGCTTTAATAGGTAATATCCTTGGGAGCACCTCCAATCGATTATGGTGTGTCTGATCCATGATAAGCCAGTTTTTGTCCACCACATAAGGGTTCGTAGTTTGTTCGGTCGATAAGAGACGAACAATATAAGAAATATTTGGTTTATTTTGATTGAACAATATTTGTGTGTTTGGCCTATTTGGACCGAACATAATAATTATGTTCGACAAATAATGACCAGCATTTACGTGAATGTTCGACAAATAACGATCAAATATTGCATTAATGTTTGGCCATATCTGGCCAAACATAACCATCTTGTTGTTATTTAGAATGTTCTAACTTCTTTATCACATGCATGGATATTGCAAGATCTTCTAGAGCGCATCCTATAGCTTCAGAAAGATGCCATAAATGGAATGAGCCATCTAACACTCCCCTAAAAGAGGAGGGTGAAGAAAATATCGAGGATGAAGAGACGACAGAGAAGGAAGTATTGACTGAGCCATTTCCGGGTGGTCCGACAGACATTACATTACTCTCGAGTTTTAAAACTCATATAGCAGCAGATATCTGGAATGACGTTGTAAGATTTTAATTTTAAGACATGCATTTTTGTTTATTACATGTCGAAAAATTATTTTTGATTAATATTTTTTGTTTACAGGAGAGAGACCCAATCAAATGTGTGACACATACAGCAAATTGAAAGATTGAGCGTAGGACGATGAAACACCCAATCTTATATTTGTTAACTATATTCGACAATCTAGATTGCAATTGTTGAAGGATATTTCGTACTAAAATTCTATCTGTGCTTTGATTTCAGCTTTTGTGGAACAATGACAACCGAAAACAAATACTTTTCACATGTCGTTTGGTGAAATAACCATCAACTTGGATGATGTTTCAATACTTGTGGGTATATTGTGTTGTGACGAAATTGATTTTCTACGATACCAATTGTTACTCCCAGGATTAATGTTTGTGGAACTTGATAATATGATCAGTACTTACAAAAGAAAACAATTATAAAGCAAACTAGCAATACCTAGACAAGAGAGTAAAAAAAAAAAGCACAAGAAGAGTTAACGTGGTTAGTCTAAACCTGGGCTACGTCCAGAGGGAGAGAACTTGAGAGAGCTTTATTAATATCTTGATACAAATAGATCTAACTTTTCTCTTGATGTAACAAGAGTATTCACTTTTCTTCTTAATCTAGACTTAGATTACAAGAGTATTACCTTATCTCTATGCACCTTCATCTTACTCCTCTCTTTACTTGGCTTCCTTCTAATCTCCTTGATGTTCTCCACCTTTTTTATCCTTGAGATTAGCTTAGTTGAGGCAATTACAATGCTTGGTTACAACCTTTATTTATATGATTTTACGATATAACTCCTATTTGGACTATGAGATGATCTTAGCCTCTGGATGGTTGAAAAATCTTGATCAATCTTTTAGGAGTTGATCTCCTTGATTTAGAAGGATTCTAAACTTTTTAATCTTTAAAGACAAACCTTCATTGAATATGAATTCAATTCAATTCATATCCTACCAGAATAAGAAAATTCACAATCGACTGAAAAAACTGCTTCACCTTGATTTGCTTCTTCTGCTTCAAGCCATCATCTGCCCCAACTCAATTGAATTTTCTTGGACCATCATCTCCTTTTGAAAATAAGGTAAAATCCTAACAATCTCCTCATTGACTTACTTTTCAGGCCTTTAATAATACAACATGAGATTTCAGATTAATACCCTGATTCTTTCCTTGATTATAACCTTACCGTGAAGCCTTTAATTCCTGCCCCCCACTCCCTGGGGCCTTTGGTTGATTTATCGCTGTGGTATGGTTAAAATCACCTAGAGGGGGGTGAATAGGTGACTAGCTAATCTAATGATGAATTAATGCAGAATTAAAACTATTTATACAAACTAAAAACTATTATACTAAACACCGAGTATAACACAAGAGTGTAGCCGAATTCTCGATGAAGGGCTCTTGACTCTCCTCAAGATTCCTCTAGATAAGAGTTGAGGTGCCGCCACGACTCTCTTGATTGAATACAAGTGTGAGCAAGCAATCCCCAAGCATATATCAATTTAAGCACAAGTATATCAAGCAAGTAATGAATATGAACACTAAGAGCATGCAAGATATAAACACAAGTGAGAGATAGAGAGAGCAATCGCAAACACGGGAGATTTGTTTCGAGGTTCGAGCACCCTTGCTCTACGTCCCCGCCTTCAACACTATGAAGGATTTTCACTAGAATCGATCCCACCGGATCACTCAGTGCCGCAATACCTAAAACGAGTTCACACTAGAACTCCTTGGACTCACTAGTCCCTCTCTTGTTCCCGCAAGAACAACACACGCAAGAACACTAGCTTGCCGAGGCCGCACCTCTACACCGAGCTCCCACAAGAACTCAAAACAACACGAACCGCAAGTTCGCCTTCTCAAATACTAGATTAAACACTTGATGATCTAAACACTTGATCACCTAAAAACACTCTCACAACAAAGATCTCTAGAGGATCGATATAGCAATGGATAACTCAACTTGTGTGTGAGAAAACTAGGATTGATTTGGTGGTGAAAAACTCAAGAAATCTTTTTAACAAAACACTCTTGGAAAACTCTCCTTTTGATATGGAAGTATTTAGCTCTAAAATAAGTGAAGATAAACACTTAGAAGTGTAGGAAAAACTATCTTGAAAACCCACTTCAAATCTTGTAGAAAATAGTCCAAGAGAACCCTATATAGGCTCCCAAAATATGGCCGTTGGAAGCCAACTCAGCAGGATTCCCTGCTGTCAGTCGATCGCCAACGGCCGGATTTCCGACCGTTTGGGAAAGCGGTCGACCGGCCGGTCTACCGAAAATTGGGCTATGACCTAGCGGTCGACCGCCCGGTCGACCGGAGCCATTTACAGATAGCAGAGACTCTCTATCGGTCGACCGTACAGTCGACCGCCCCTTGCTGTGAACATTTGTGCACATCGATCGACCGGATCGGTCGACCAACTTCTGGCTCGGTCGACCGTCCGGTCGACCAGCAGAAGGCTAGTCCAACATTTTTAGGGATTAAAAACTCGATCTTTTTCCTTAAATAAACTCCCATAAATTTTCATAAATTCTACAAAAATAAGTTCATTGATATACTTTGAAATACAAACATGTTTGATTAAAAATCAAAACATATTACAAACATTTTGAACTATTTTTATAATATAGAATTTTTGCCTTAAACAAAAACTTGTATTTTTCAAAACGATTTTTCTAAAACTTTTCCAAATATAAAAATAAGATATTTTAAACACTTTTAAAGCTTAGTGTGTATGAATATGATTCACTACACATATTGATGAAATATCTATGTTTTTGACTTTAAGCTCTAAAATAAGTTTTGATAAAACACATGTATATTTTAAATCTTAAAAACCAAATCGGTATTTTTCAAAACGAAAACTCTTTTATGAAAATACATATAAATCTTGTGTGTGAGTGTATATGAACTTGAGCAATCCACCAACTAATCTATCCTTTATATTTAATCTAAAAATAAAATCTTGACACTTAAAAACATGACACAGGTCTTCTTGAAAATCATCTCTTGAAGGTCTTCTTCTCCTCTTTGACTTGGTTCAAATCTTGATCCAATGAGCTAGACTCCTCTTGAGTACTTGATGCAATCTTGATGCACGAGCTCTTGAATCAACACGTGCTAACTCCAAAATTTTGACTTTAATTCCTTTGTTGAAGCGAAACACCAACTAAGATCTTGATCAAATATCTAATAGCAATTTAACACATGATCATTAGTACTATAACTACATGAGTTAATCATCATCAAAACTAGAGTGATGGGCCTTCGGGCCAACAATCTCCCCCTTTTTGATGATGACAAAACTCATGGAGTTATATATGCATGATTAAAGTTAAGCTTCATAGAAGCTCCCCCTTAACTCATGCATAACAATAAACAAATAGATATTCAATGAAGTGCATAAAACTAAACAAATATATATGCATAACCAAGGTGAGAGAAATATGCATAATAAAAAATTCTTCTCCCAAAAACCATAAAACTAAATAAATATATATGCATAACCAAGGTGAGAGAAACATGCATAAATTAAAAATTCTTCTCCCCAAAACCTTCTCCCCTTTTGGATAAACTTTCAAAATCCTTCTCCCCCTTTTTGTATAAACATAAAATATAGGATATGCATAAACTCAATATATGCATAAACTCAATTTCTAAATATGCATATATAAACTCAAAATCATTCTCTCCCTTTTTGTCAATCATCAACAAAGGGGTGAAAAACAAATCAATAATAAGGATATATATGCGATATATATTCATGAAGAGGAAGACATTAAGTTAGCTCCCCTGCATACATGCATTACATGAAGAAGGGATGACAAAATTCTAACTCACATAAAATATAATATACAATGCATAAGTGGAGATGTTAAGCCCCCCTACACACGTGTATCACATAAAGAAGAGATGTCAGGCTCCTCAATATAAGATACACTCAATATGAATCTATACATAGAAGAGATGTTAAGCTCCACTTGCATATAGGCAATATATATCAAAATATTTTAATACAAATTTTGACAATACTTAAAGTAATAAAATAAATTTTGAGATATCACTTGTAAATAAGCAAAACTTTAAGATATCACCTGTAAATAAATAAACTTTTAAGATATCACAAGATTTTTGATACCAATTGAAATTGAAACATTTGTAAATTTTGATACCAATGAAAGTAAAATATTTTATATTTTGATACCAATTGAAATATATGGTAAATTTTAATACCAAATAAAAGGTGAAATATTTTTGATACCAATTGAAATCGAAACCCAATTGAAATCAAAACAATTGATACCAATTGAAGTATATTTAAATTTTGATATCAATTAAAAGGTAAAATATGAAGTATATTTTGGTATCAATTGAAATACCCATCGAAAATAATGCATAATCTTATTAAAATACCAATTAATATTTAAAGTTTAGTCAAACTTAGCATAAACATAATTTGTGCTTTAAACATGTAAGGATATTTTAAATCAAGTACAATCAAATCATATATATGTATGAAAATGAAAATACCAAATGAAATTGATATTATTTAAAATTTGAAGCATACATATATAAGAAAACATATATGAGTATACAAAAATAAAATTTCATGAAGTTTATGTGTATTACTCATAACTATCCACCCTAATCATGCACATGTTAAAAATTTTCAATTAGAGCATACAAGGTATGATCACCCAACCATTCGCCCTTGAAAGGTAGAAGTTTTCAAAAATAAATTTGAAAATATTTGTAAATTGAAAACACTACCAAATGAAAAATAAATAACTAGTTTAAAGTATTTTTGAAAAACTAATTAAAGATCCTTCAAAGATGAAAACAAATCATATATATCTCATGAATCATACCAAAAACACAAGAGTTGACACTCAAAAACTATATAGCTCAAAAATTCTCATAAAAGCAATGTCCTGAGTAAACAAATGAAGTGTGAGTGCATAAGAATCATGTAAATAGCATTTTCATGAAAATGATCAATAAGGCTCAAAATAAACATGAATTTCCTTTTATCAAACAAATATGAAAATCATAAAAATCAACCTTCAAGGTATATGTATGTTCTATCAAAAACTAAAAATATACATACATATTCTAAACACAAAAGAGTCTATAATATAATTTGCATGAAGGTAAGAGACTCAATGATATACATGTATATCTATTAGTTTTAGACAATAATAACATATACATAAAGCAAAACATACATAAGAATAGGGAAAACAAGTTAAAATGCACGAATCATCAAAATTAGGCTATACTAGTACATCTAATGAGCAGAAATGAGCAATGAAGTACAAACATATAAGAATCAAATGTTGCTCACTACTTATACAAATATAGACACAAGTTTTAATGAAGGCTATATTTAATTAAGTATTCACCACATGAAGCACAACATTAAAACATGCTAAAAATATTATCTATATAAAAGCATATAAATTAAAATAGGAGTTTAGAGATAGTTACCAAACCAAATGCACTATTCTCTAAGTCTCCAATCATGGTGGTCTCCCCACCAAAACTTCTTTGATAGTGATGCATCAATTTGGTGTGTCCATTTAGCTCATTATGCATTCACCACCAAGGCATCAATCCTCTCACGTCGTGTGAGAGTCCACACCTACATCAAACACAAGGGGTGGTGATTTTGGTACCCATTTTCTTTTGGGTCCACGGGGGTTAGCATTATTTAGAACCCAAGCAAAATTAATATGATTCATCTTATCAAATAAAACTTTGCTAAATGGCCTTTGCGACCGCAATGTGTACATTTGTATACTCTAATATGTGCATGAGAATGAGTGTGATCATGATGTGCAAAGTGTGTATATGTGTGTCGTGGGTGATGTACATGTACATGTGGAGCTTGTTTCTTTTGAAACAAGATTTCCAATCTTTTATGATTAAATGCACAATTACTCAAATTTGAGCTCAAACAATCTATTCTATTTTCAAAAATTGAATCTCATTTTTATCAATAGTAGCATGAAAAGTATGGTGAGAATGAGAATCAACAACCTTTTTCTTTTTAGAAATATTTTTCTTTTCTTTTGAAACAATTTTTCTTTTCAAAGAGTTTTTTCTTTCAAAGCAATTTCTTTTTTTTTTCCACTAAATTTATTTCGTTTTTCAAAGAATTATTTCCTTCACAAAGATCATTTAATTTAGAAAATAAGGAAACATTCTCCTTTTTCAAAGATTCGAAATGTTTTCCAATTTATTTTGGAAAGAATCTTTTTCTTTTGAAATGGACTCAAATTTATTTTTCAATCTTTTATGCTCTTTCTTAAGCAAATCATATTTTTAAGAAGTTGTTGACAAAATGAAGCAAGGTCTTCATATGACATGTCAATATCCTCATCAAGCTCGGATTCAGAGTTTACCTCAAGGGGGTTATACCCTTGGACCATGTAGCAAAAGTTGGAAGCATCACTTCCATCATCTGAGTCGCTCCCCGCATAGTATTGCTCTTGTTCGCCAAGGGAGACTATAGTGTTCCATACTACAAAAGTCGAATTAAAGTTAGAAACCCTAGATAAATATTCATCATTTGGGGTTAACTTTAAAGTATGGATGACTTTTACATTAGCCTCTAAATGTTTGCCATTTAAATAATAAGAATCTTTAATAGTGGCAAAATAAACATGAATACCTAGGGCTTTGAGGTCAAATGACATCTTAACCTTCCAAGTTTGGATGTTAAGAATATCAAACATGGGAGGTGACATGAAATCCATGTGCGTGTATAAATATTGTGATTAGCCAAAAATAAGAGTATTTAACTCTAGTTTGTTAGACCCAAATCAAGAACACCAAGTTCTGATACCAATTGAGATCACCTAGAGGGGGTGAATAGGTGACTAGCTAATCTAATGATGAATTAATGTGGAATTAAAACTATTTATGCAAACTAAAAACTATTATGCTAAACACACTAAGTATAACACAAGAGTGTAGCCGAATTCCCGGTGAAGGGCTCTGGACTATCTCCTCAAGATTTCTCTAGATAAGAGTCGAGGTGCAGCTATGGCTCTCTTGATTAAATACAAGTGTGAGCAAACAATCCCCAAGCATATATCAATTTAAGCACAAGTATATCAAGTAAGTAATGAGTATGAACAATAAGAGCATGCAAGATATAAACAAAAGTGAGAGATAGAGAGAGAACAATCGCAAACACAGGAGATTTGTTTTGAGGTTTGAGCACCCTTGCTCTACGTTCCCACCTTCAACACTATGAAGGATTTCACTAGAATCGATTCCACCGGATCACTCGGTGCCGCAACACCTACAGTGAGTTCACACTAGAACTCCTTGGACTCACTAGTCCCTTTTTTGTTCTCGCAAGAACAACACACGCAAGCACACTAGCTTGCTGAGGCCGCACCTCTACACCGAGCTTCCACTAGAACTCGAAACAACACGAACCCGTAAGTTCGCCTCCTCAAATACAAGATTGAACACTTGGTGATCTAAACACTTTGATCACCTAAAAATACTCTCACAACAAAGATCCCTAGAGGATTGATATAGCAATGGATAGCTCAAATTGTGTGTAAGAAAACTAAGATTGATTTGGTGGTGAAAAACTCAAGAAATCTCTTTAACAAAACACTCTTGAAAAACTCTCCTTTTGATATGAAAGTATTTGGCTCTAAAATAAGTGGAGATAAACACTTAGAAGAGTATGAAAAATTATCTTAAAAACCCACTTCAAATCTTGTAGAAAACAGTCCAAGGGAATCCCAATTTATACGCTCCCAAAATATGGCCGTTGGAGGCCAACTCAGTAGGATTCCCTGCTGTCGGTCGACCGCCAACTGTGGATTTTCGACCGTTTAGCGGTCGACCGTTCGGTCGATCGAGGCATTTACAGAGAGCAGAGACTCTCTGTCGGTCGACCGTGCGGTCGACTGGCCCTTGTTGTGCACATTTGCGCATGTCGGTCGACTGGAGCGGTCGACCGACTTCTGGCTCGTTCGACCGTCCAGTCGACCGACAGAAGGCCAGTCCAACATTTTTAGGGATTAAAAACTCGGTCTTTTTCCTTCAATAAAATCCCATAAAATTTCATAAATTCTACAAAAATAAGTTCATTGATATACTTTGAAATACAAACATGTTTGATTAAAAATTAAAACATATTACAAACATTTTGAACTATTTTTGTAATATAGAATTTTTGCCTTAAACAAAAACTTGTATTTTTCAAAAACGATTTTTTCTAAAACTTTTCCAAATACAAAAACACGATATTTTAAACACTTTTAAAGCTTAGTGTGTTAGATATGATCCACTACACATAGACGATGAAATATCTATATTTTTGACATTAAGCTCTAAAATAAGTTTTGATAAACCACATGTATATTTTGAATCTTAAAATCAAACCGGTATTTTTCAAAACGAAAACTCTTTTATGAAAACACATGTAAATCTTGTGTGTGAGTGTATATGAACTTGAGCAATCCACCAACTAATCTATCCTTTACATTTTATGTAAAAATAAAATCTTGACACTTACAAACATGACTCAAGTCTTCTTGGAAATCTTCTCTTGAAGGTCTCCTCCTCCTCCTTGACTTGGTCCAAACCTTGATCCAATGAGCTAGACTCCTATTGAGTACTTGATGTAATCTTGATGCGCGAGCTCTTGAATTAACACGTGGTAGCTCCAAAATTTTGACTTTAAATCTTTTGTTGAAACTAAACACTAACTAAGATCTTGATCAAATATCAGATACTGATTAAACACAAGATCATTAGTACTATAACTACATGAGTTAATCATCATCAAAACTAGAGTGATGGGCCTTCGGGCGAACAATGGTCCATCTCGGACCTTACCTGAATGCACCTTTTCTCCTTCTCACAACACTTTGACCCGGTTCACATCCCGTTATAGTCTTCCTTAAAGCTCCACCTGGCAATGAACTCCCTTCCAAGCTTATCCTTGAAACTCCACCTCGAACTGAGTTTTCTTTCTTCAGCTTGTATAACTCTCCATACTTCTATCCTTCCAGGATTATCCTGTCTCTTTGGCTAACTGTAAGGACACCTTGTTACTCTTGGATCCGACATCCTTCTTCGTCGAGCACCCTTATGAATATTAGATTGTAGCGTGCCTCTGAGACATACCGGACCGCCTCCAGAGCACGCACCGTCCCATCTCTTTCTGTAACCTTGACTGTCCCAGTGTTAATGACCTCTCAAACTGAGCCATCCACCATCTTGACAATCCCTTCCTCCTTTGCAACTAAGGAGTTGAATAGCTTCTTTTGGGAATATACATGAACTATACTAACTGAATCAAATATCCAGCTTTTATCTTAAGAAGTGTTATCTTCGTTGGAAGCCAATAATATCTCAGTTTTCTCTAAACTGCTCAATGTTATGCATGCCTCCGCAGTTTGTCCCTTCTTCTTCACCCATTCTTGCCAATGCTTGTAGTCATTCTTCCAATGACCTTCTATGTGACAAAAGTGACATGCCTTTGATGAGCTCGGACTTTTCTTTGCTTCTCGTTTTCCTTTCTTTCTCTGACCACCAAACCCGATCCTGTCTGCTCCTCTTAATTTGGCTTTTTTTTCTAATCTCATTAGATAAGAGAGTTGACGTGACCTCCTCCAAAATGAGAGTTTCCTTACCGTAGAGCATGGTGGTGATAATGTGATCATATGACTCTAGAAGCGAACTAAGAAGAATCAACGCCTTGTCCTCCTCGTCGATCTTGACATATACAGCTAAAAGCTTGCTGATGACCTTATTGAAGAAGTTTAGATGCTCCAACACCGCTGTCCCTTCGTTCACGCATAGCCCATATAGTAATTTCTTAAGATATAGCTTGTTGGAGAGGCTTTTCGTCATATGCAACGTCTCTAATCTTGACCACAATCCTGTAGCCGTTTCTTCATCCATCACATTGTACATCACCTCGTCTGCGAGACATAGTTGGATCATGCTTGCCGCCTTTAGATCCATCTCTTCTCAATCCTCGTTTGATGTGCTAGCAGGTTTTGCTGACTAGGTCTTGTGAAGACCATGTTGCACCAGCAACGCCTTCACTCTTTTTACCATAAGCTGAAGTTTTCTTTATCATTGAACTTCTCAACTTCAAACTTTGTCGTAGAACTTCCTATCTTCGATATATCACCCTTCGTCAACCTTTAGCTCTGATATCATTTGTTGTGAACTAAAATTGATATTCTATGATATCAATTGTTACTCTTAGGATCGACGTTTGTGGAACTTGGCAATATGATTAGTACTTGCAAAAGAAAATTATTGTACAAAAAACTAGCAATACCTAGATAAAAGAGTAAAAAAGAAAGCACACTAGGATTTAACATTATTCGGCCCAAACTTGGGCTACGTCTATGGGGAGAAAACTTGAGAGAGATTTATTAATAACTTGGTGGAAAGAGATCTAATCTTCCTCTTGATGTAACAAGAGTATTCACCTTCATTCTTAATTCAGACTTATGCACCTTCACCTTACTCCTCTTTTTGCTTAGCTTCCTTCTGATCTCCTTGATGTTCTTCACCTTTTTTCTCCTTGAGATCAGCTTGGTTGAGGCAATTACAATGCTTGATTACAACCTTTATCTATAGGATTTTACAATATAACTCCTATTTAGACTATGAGATGATCTTGGCCTTTAGATGGTTTAAGAATCATGATCAATCCTTTTAAGAGTTGATCTCCTTGATCTAGAAGGATTCTAAACATTTTAATCTTTAAAAACAAACTTTCATTGAATAGGAATTGAATCCATTTCGTATCCTACCAAAATAAGGAAACTCGCAAGCACCTGAAAAGAAAACTGCTTCGCCTTGATTTGCTTCTTCTGCTTCAAGTCATCGTCTTTTCCAACTCGATTTTCTTGAACCATCATCTCCTCTTGAGAACAAGGCAAAATTCTAACATATTGGTGATGGGTCAATCAATGAACACCCCCAGAGGATTGCCGATGCAAAGGAGATGCTTGTTAGGTTACACTTGGCATGTCCCTACAAGACGCACATGATGAGTTGGGTATGATCCGAGGACACTCAGTATGATTGGAATAGCTCCGTTCCAAGTTCTCTGATGTCACTGATGCAGAGACTCACTCATCCGTATTATGTGCTGTGCTAGAGCATATATGTTGTACTTGACGGGGTGCACTATATTCGCTGATAAAAGCAGAAGGAGAGTATCCATCTTGTACCTCTCATTTTTGAGGACCTTGATAGGGTTTCATCGTAAGCTTGGGGAGGTACTGCACTAGCATACCTATATAGGCAGCTAGGGTATGCATCGTGAACAAATGTTAAACAGATTGCTGGATTCCTCCCACTTTTAGAGGTATGATTAAACTAGTAGTTACAAATTGAATTATTTTTATGAATATAATGCTATTAAATGTGATTTGATCAACATGCTTGGATTTATGTGCACTTTCCTATCTTGTGACCCCCTTATAACATGTCCTATACCGATAATCTTCCACGTGCGTGCGTGTGGATATCCTGTGGTTCAGCGGGAATCGCCTTGGAGAATCTAAAATCGATACGGGAAGGACTTGATTGCTTGCAAGCAGATCAAGTAAGTGATTGAAATATATAATTGTACACCTATTTTAATGGCAATAATATTAACGAAAATTGTAATGCCCCGATCCTGAGGATGCAGAGATACTACGGCGACGTACATATGCAGGGTGAAAATACCCTCACGTATGTACTCTAAGCCTCAGTACAGAGAAAAATATAACATACACAATAGTTTTAGCAGTAAATAAGTACAAGAATACCTACAAAAGAGGTCAGTAATCATAATATATATAAAAACATGGGTAAATAAGATAACAGAAATAAATAACAAAGATACCTATGAATTGAAAATGGTGACTGTCTCAAAATAATCTCAAGAAATTTCAGGTATAGCGATATCAGGGATCTCCAACATGGGCATGCAAACTCAGGATCATCAGAAGTGACCTAGTGAGTGGTAAAATGAAGGAAACAATAATATATACTATAGTAATACAAGCACAATAATAATAAATAATACATGTTTATATACCAGTGATATAATATAATGCTAATAACAATCGGGAGAAATATACAAGTGTCACATTTCAACATTATCAATACTTCGTATGTTATAACAGTGATACTACCATAATATTACCCAATATAATATCATTAATATTAATTAACAAGTCCAGCTATGTCACCAACTATATCTATTTACAGTGAATAACTGAGATAGTAAGTAAGCCGTATTGGGGGAATTATGTCACTAAAGTCAATAGAGTTATAACATTTATATTATTCTCAATATGCGTGATATGATATATTATTAAGTGTTTCTAATTACATCAGTGTGCATAAGTAACATGTAGAAAGTTTAATTACTTTATATTTCATGTTTAATCTAATAATAACGGTAGCATAATGGTGACGTGATGTATATGAACATGTAGATATGAAGTATGCAGAATAACCATACTAGAGTGATGTGATTATACGGTAACAGTGTCTACAGGGTATATATGAAACAGAATACATGGAATGGAGAATATACATGTACAAAAATAGTGTGTCACCACATTAAGTGTAACAAGTTTCAGGAAGTGAAACATGTTATATAAGTGACATAATAGGAGAGGAAATATCAGGAATAGTAACAAGTAAGTGAACAATAATATACATGTATCGATCAAGTCATGTTATTTATATAATAAAACAATCAGTATCGCTTGATATTTTAATCAATCCTTTCTAGTGTCCTATACCACTGGCAGTTCATACCGGAGCCCGCACTCTAGCCGAACCTATCTGAACATGGCATACAAGTACCATGATCCGAACGAGAGAGTGACTAAATAACAAGCATTCCCGATGTCACTATTGTTTATACCGGTTTATTATGTTAATTGAAAACTTAATAGTTAAGGAGTTCCAATCGGGTGGCTATATCCCGTGCATACATGGGATCATAGCTCTAAATAGACCCCTAGCATGCTAAGGCCAGGGCTCTCCGCTAAGAGGGGGACAGGAAACAGGAAGCTCAAGGAGCTATAACAGACGGTAGCCAGTACTACCACGTCCCCTACAGTGGGACTAATAATGGATCCGGATATCCACCTGATAAGATCTAGTCAACCGTCAAGTCTCCTCCATCCCCATGTTGTATTTATTATATTTAAACTATACAATATGTCAGAACAAGAATAGTGCATGGTAGATGTAACACGATAACATGACATGAGCTATATTGATAACATGAAACAAGATAACGGGAAACAAGAGATGTGAGATTTTAGAGGTAGCCCCCGTGGCTTAGATCCACGTGGCACTTAATTTCACATTTCACATATCAACAGCTCACATATACAGTAACGGGAATCAATCATGTAACAGGAATACAGTAATATACATGTAACAATAATCCATATAATATGAAGGTGCAAGAATATAAAAATAATAAATGCATGTATACTAGTGAAAAATAATAAATGCATGTATACCAGTGCATACATGTAACAGTGATGTGGCAAACATGATATAATTGTGTACAAAGCATCCAGGTAATGATGCTACAAATATATGAAATGACGATATCTAGTGAAATGGTGTATCCGTGTATCAGTGGAATATGAAAAAGACATACATGATGTCACGTGTAATAATATCTGTGGAACAATGTATGATTAAAATATTAATATCGGTGCAATATAAGATTTGTCAACAAGTACATACAATAACAGTATTCAGTAAAATAGTTATCCACGTGCAATATCAGTGCTAAGTTCTTGGTCCTAGAGTATCTGTGCAATATAGATGCATGGACCAAAAATACAAGGGTAGTGTATCCGTGCTGTCAGTGGGTTGGTAACGGTGGGTATACCACATAATCGAGTGTCAGATATCTTATTTATAATAATGATTATAATGTTGATTACAATATTATTAATATGATAGATATCAAAAAATTATTATTATATATAATTACCTATTTTTAATCATTAATTCATTAGCTAATCAATTTATTAAAATTATTAACTTATTAATCTTTATCTTTAGACATTTCATCTATTTATAATAAATCAAGAAATAAAAAATTTAATATTATGTTATCGCTTATATTTAAAAAATAATCATGTATATTCTAATTACAGTAATTTATCAATAATTACATTTTATTAACCAATATTTATAATGATTTACAGATAATTAAGATTTATTAAATAAAGAAATAAACTAATTTCATTAAACACAATAAAATATAATTTAAAATAAAAGCACTCACAAACTAGTCATGAAAAGGTAGCTCTCTTTTTCACGATCGCAACGGTTCTAGAATCGTTCAGATCGGGCACTGGATGCTCCAGATATCACCCAAACACTAAGCATAAGAAAAATAGGTTAAATATGTAATAAAAAGGTTTAAAGTGCAATTATTAGAATTTGTAAGGGATTTATATGTAAAATTACCTTTATTGGGTTTAGAAGCGGGTTTAGGCTGATATTGGGTCGGCAAACCCAATTAACTTAATTGAAATGGGTTGTGGGTTAACGAGTTTTAGTTATTGGACTTTAATGGGTATCCAATAGAGTTTGGATTCAATAGAAAAAGAGAGAGGGAGGGAGGGAGAAAAGGGGGAGAAACGGCAGTGGCCAGAGGCCTAGCCTCGCAGGCCTGTCGCCGGCGGCCGCTGGCCTCGCCGGCCTGTCGCCGGCAGCGACTCTGCCCAGCCGATCGCCGGCGGTGGTTTGGGCGACCGGTAGGACACATGGGAAGAGAGGGAGGGATAAAGAGAGGGAAAAGAGAGAGAGAGGAGAAGAAGAACAGGAAGAAAAAGGAGGACTAGGGGGTGGCGCTCCAGCTGGGGGCGCCCGGCGCCGGCCTGGGGCACCGACGACCAGGCCTGGCCGCGGGTGATGGGTCAGGTCCCCTCGGGCTTGAACAGAGAGAGAGAGGGAGAGAGACCGTGAGGAAGAAGGAGAGAGGATTAGAGAGAGAAAAAGAGAGAGTTTGTTAGATATGAATTAGAGAGAGAAAGAGAGAGGGTTTATAAAGGAAGAAGGGGAAGGCGGTGGGTTAAAGCGGTGGGAAGACTTGAGGAAGAAGAAAGAAGAAAAAGAAACAGAAAAAGATTTTAATATTATTTAATTAATATTATTTTATTCGGTAAAAATTTGGCTAGCTCTGAACGATTTCCAAAATTTTAGTAAAAAATAAATATTACGCGGAGGAGGAATGTGAAATCAGATTCTAGAAATCTTATTCGGTTTGCAAGTTAAAAATTCTAAAATGTACGCTGATACTCGACGACACCGATTTGGCCATATTTTTTATAAATTTAGAAAAATCTCTAAAAATGGTTGAAAAGAGAAAATATGATTTTAAATAGATCAAAATTCAACTCTGATTGTAAATTAAAAATCCTAAAGCCATCTGCCGGTATCGGTCCACGTCGAATTCGGAGATTTTCCAAAATAATCCAGAAAAATTTTAGAAAATTTTAAAAAATATAAAATATTAAAAAATGATATTTGATACTAAAATTGGCTCAATCTTACTACCAAAAAAGTTAAATCTACTTGTACGCTGTATGGGGTATCGATACTATGATACATATACCTAGGATCGGGGCGTTACAATAATTGTTTTCATTGTATGTAGTATAGGATCCATATAAGAATTCTGGAGATCGGCATCCATTGCATGCCATTTATTTTTTCACTGGCTACTGTAAGTGCATAGATGTCGTTGAACCCTACTATCTGAAAAGGGTGCTCAGAAAACTAAGTAGGGTTCAGATTGTCTCGCCTGCGCCACTTGCTCCAAAAAGGTTATAAGAGGCCTTCGGGCCAGTGCCATGCACCCTACTCATGGAGTGATAGTTTATGAGATAGTGGCAGGCTATGTACTGGCACACCATGAAAGGAGCAAGTCAGTGACGCTACCATGGGATGTTGTAGCTAGATATATAGAGTGGTATCGACATGTATCCCATCCCATTATTCAAAATCCGGAGCGTACGTCAGCGATGCTACTGGTTATATACGTGGTGTAGATGTCGATGCCAATGTGCTTACATAGGTAACATATGTCAAGTTATATTTTACCTTTTATACATTTTAATTTTTAACTTATTGAATTTTTTATTGCAGTGCTTCTCTTATGCCTTGCAAATATCCAAACTCGTCACTGCATTGGGGCCACTGGACCACATACTGTAGAGGGTCTATACCATATGGTATACAACATGAAAGAAGCACTAGAAGGCCATAATGCTGCTCCAGGGAAAGATATGAACGTAGGTGTAGAAGGAGACATGATTAGATATTTGTACTAAATATTAATAGCAGTTATGATCGGACATCTTGTATTAACTATGTGTATATTTCATATGTTTTAATATATATGTTGTATTTAATGTTTGTTTGGTTAAAATTTCTTATGTTTGCATAATACATTTTTCAGTTGATGTTCTAAAACTAGTATGAAACACTTTAAAATCAGTCAATGTTGGTTAAGGTTTTCCTCAAAAGATGATTGCTCTGTTTGGCCAAATATAGCCGAACGAAGATATTTTGTTCGGCAAAATTTTACCGTACAATTGTCTTATGTGTGGATGTGCATGGTCGAACATATTACGTATGTTTTCGGCCATGTACAGCTGAGCAAAAGCTACTTGTTCCTAAACTATGAACCAAATGTATTCCCCTTGTTTGGGTCTGTTCTGCAGAACAGTGAGTAATTCAGTTAATTGAGTAGTTCATATCTAAAAAATTGAGATTACACATATATTAAAAAAATATCCAACAACTAGAAAATTGTTATAATTAAGAAGTTCATAACCAAAATTGAGATTACATATAATTCATAACCATAATGCATAAAGAATAAATCTCTGTTACTAAAGTTATTTAAGTCAATTGAGGTTATACATCCAATAGAATTATCACTACTAAACATATCGGAATACATTTGTATTTGTTTTTCATAAGTGATATCCCATCCTTCAGCCATTGGAAATCGGTGTTCATGCCACGTATATGGGATAAGGGCACTGGATGTCCATTGCTTACGTTTAACTGCATATAAACACAACAATCTTGTGAATTGATTGTTGGCCCAGAGGCCTTCCACTCCAGTTTTGATGATGATTAACTCATATAGTTATAGTTTACTAATAATCTTGTGATATTTAGTTTCAGATATTTGATCAAGATATTAGTAGGTGATTAGCTTCAACAAAGGTGTTTTGGAGCTTTCACATGGTGATTTAAGAGCTCGAGCGTCAAGTCACATCTAGCACTCGGTTGGAGTCAAACTCGGGGAATCGCGTTTGGATCGAGTCGGCTTGGAGACAAGAAGGCTTCGGTTTATTTAGTTAAGATTTAGTTTAGATCCATTGTAAAAATTAGATAGTGTGATATGCTCAAATTCATAACACACACACCTGTTTTAAGTTTCATGTTTATTGGTTTTGATATTCAGTTTAACCGATCTTGGTTTTTAAGTCTAAAACATAGATATACTATGTTTCATGTATATTGGATTCTATCCATATACTATATGCTTGAAAGTTGTTTAAATATCATGTTTTTGTATTTACATGAGTTTTGAAAAAATCGGATTTCCATTTCAAAAATTCAAATTTTGGAAAATACAGAATTTGGTTTAAGGCAAATTGTCCAAGTCACAAAAATGGTTCAAAATGTTTGTAACATGATTTGATTTTTACTCAAACATGTTTGTATTTCAAAGATATAACATGAACTGATTTTTGTGAAATTTATGTGTTTTTATGGTATTTAATTAAAGATAAAAACCTAAGTTTTTAAGACCTATATTAGACTGGACTGGCTGGCTGCCGGTCGACCGGGCCGGTCGACCGTAGCAGTGGGCAATCGACCAGGCCGGTCGACCGACGTGCATAGAGCGTGCACACAGCCAAGCTGGGGAGGCCGGTCGACCGAGTCGGTCGACCGCCAGAGAGCTCTGCTCTCTGGAAAAGCCTCCGGTCGACCGAGCGGTCGACCAGACAGAGAATATGCTCTCTGTATTCGGCTTCGGTCGACCGGGCGGTCGACCGGCCAGAGAGACGTTGCTCTCTGGATCCAGTCCCGGTCGACCGGGCGGTGACCGGCAGGCGCAACGGTCAAAATTTTGACCGTTGGCCGGTCGACCGGAAGGGCAAACTGGCCCTTTTCAGTTGCCAACGGGCAGATTTGAAATGAGGGTATAAATACCCCATTTCGTGATTGTTTTTAAAAGATTTTTAAGAGCCAAAATTCTCATACATTCTAGTGTGTTAATACAAGTTCTCAAAAGAGTTTTTAAGCTTAAATATTTGATCTTTAATTTGTTTTAAAAGGGTTGAAAAATTCAAAGAAAAAGAAAGTCTTTGGGATTGTTTTTGATCTTCATTTTTATATCAATTCTAGAAGTTTTCCCAAGAGTTTTTCTTTGAGTTTTTTGATTTTCAAACTCTTTATTTCTCACACTTGAGCTTATCATTCTATCCTATCTATAGGATCTTTATTTTAGTGAGAAAATTGGTTTGTGGTTGTTAGACCACTAAGTTGTAAACCTTCCATTGATTGTGATATTCCTCTAGTGAGAGGTGATTGAGTTATTATCCCTCAAGTGTGAGGTGATTGTGGAAGTGGTATTTGTCTGCCTCTACTGAGAGGTGGAGATTGTGTTGGAATCTCTCAAGTGTGAGGTGATTGTTGTTTGTGTGGCTTTGTGCCTATCCCTCATTTGTGAGGTTGATATCGTGTAGGCTTAGTGCCTTGCCTCTAGTTAGAGGTTGTATTGGTTGAGAGAGGAGTTGTGTACTCCCGGTTGTATTTACCTAAATCCTCAGTGGAGGTTCCCTGTGTGGGAAGTCCTGTGTGGACAAGTTAATAGAAATCCTTCTGTATGAAGACGGGGACGTAGAGCTGTGTGCTCGAACCTCGAAACATATCTTGGTGTTTGTGATTGATCCACTTTCTCTAACTCTCTCTTACATTGTGCATTGCATCATATTGCCATATCATATAGTGCTTGTGTTGTTTGTGTGTGCCCATACTTGTGTTTAACCAAGAGAGCTTTACATAGCACCTTAACTCTTATTTAGAGGAATTCAGAAGAGTTAGTCCAGAGCCCTTCACTGGAAATTCGGCTGCACTCGTTGGTTACACTTAGTGTGTTACATTAAGTTTTTAATTCCACATTACTGTTCATTAGATTAGCCTTACACCTATTCACCCCCTCTAGGGGTATTTTCAATTGGTATCAGAGTCTACGCTCCTGATATTAGATTTAACCACCTAGGAGTGTGATCTTGGTTGCTAATCTATCATTTGCATTTGCACACATATTGTTTTCTCTCATGGACTTCATAACCCCACCTATGTTTGATACTTCTAACATTGTTGTTTGGAAGGCTAGGATGTCCATGTACCTAAAAACCCTAGGCTTGCATGTTTTCCTTGTCGCTACCAAGAAATCCTATCTTGGTAATAGTAAGCATATAGAGGCCAATGCACAAGCCCTTGAGGCACTTAGAAGCACACTTAACAAAGAATATCTGTGTATGATTTCTCATTGTGATTTCGCTTTTGCAGTGTGGAACATTTTGACCTCCTTCGAGCTGCAAACGCCTAACATAATAGAGAAGGAATCTAGTAAGGATGAATCCGAACAACGTTGCTACATGGTCTAAGGGAATGACTCCCTTGAGGTACATTCGAATACTCAACTAGATAGTACTAGCTCTTGTTTTGATGATCTTGACAGTATGGATGCCGATGCATTAAATGAAGAGTTATCTATTGTTTGTGAGAACCTCTTAGAAAAATATAAAGTTTTGAAAAAGAAAACTTGTAAGTTAACTAAAGAAAATAAGGATTTGTCTTCAAAATTTGATATTATTTTGTAAGAAAGAGAGAAATTTCTAATGAAAGGGATTCATTGAAATCTAAGCTTGATCTTGCCCTAAATAAAAACAAGATTCTAAAAAGTAAAAAATGAATGGGAAAATGTTTTAAAGAAAAATGAGTCTTTAACTTCAAAACTTGACTTTTTTTTAAAAGAAAATGACTCTTTAAAAAACAAAATTATTTCTATTTCAAAGGATTTGGACTTGATGTCAAATGAAAATGTTTCTTTGAAAAATGATTTAGATTCTCATGTTTGCCATGCTATTGTAGCTTCACATTCTAGCTCACCTATTGAATGCACCTCTTCTTTCATGATTGAAAATGATATTTGTATGTTTAAGAAGAGTGTTGAATGTTTGGGCTCCACTTTGAGCCATTGTGCCATGAACCATACACGTTTGGAATCTATGTTTCGAAAGAAACAAGTTCCTCCTATGCATGCACACAAACCACAGTATACACATGCTCCTCACGTTCACACCCATAACACTTTGTATGCTCATGTGTACACTTGTACACATTGTGGACGTAAGGGCCACCTTGCTAAATTTTGTTATGATAGGATACATGATTCTAATTTAGAAAATAAATTTGTTTGTGTTAGAAAAAGAGCTAACCCCCATGGACCCAAAGAATATGGGTACCAAATACCACTCCTATTTTATTTGATGTAGGTATGGGCTCTCACTTGACGTGAGAGTAATGTTCCTTGAGGTGGATGCGTTTCGAGCTTAAAGAGGACTATTTGGATGCATCACTTTCAAGGGGAGTTTGGTTGAAGGACCACCTTGGTTTGGAGACATAGAGATGTACCCTCATGATTTTGGTAACAATCTCTAACTCTCATTTATGTTTACATGCTTTTCATATTGTTGATTTTTAGCATGTCTTATTTCATGATTAGTATGTTAAATGTCATGATTATTAGACTTGTGATAAGCATGATTAGTATTTGAGATCACCCATGTTCAATATGGACTTATACTTTTGTGTTCTCACATTTATTTAAGCTATTGTGTATATCATAGATCTAATGCATGTTCATTTACCATAATGATCATATAAGTTTGCTTTGATTTCTATGCTTCATATTTTGATTACATGTTTAGATGTTAGTTTTCATTAAAACTTGGATATATACTTGTACAACTAGTGAGCCACAAATAGATTATTATATGTTTGTGCTTGAATGCTCATTTGTACTCATTAGATGTACTAGTATAGCCTAGTTTTGATGATTCATACATTTTGACTTGTATTCCATATTTTTGACATGCTTTTCATGTTTTTGTTAAACTTCATGTATATGTCTATTTTGTCTAAACTATTAGTTATACATATACATCCTTGAGCCACTTGCCTTCATGTATATACTTTTGTGGACTCGTTCATATTTGGATATGTATGTATACTTTAGTTTGTACAAAACATACATATGTCTTGAAGGATTCTAGTTGAATTTCACATTGAGCTTGATTGTCTATTTTCATGATGATGTGTTTCACATAATTCTTATACACTCACTTTACTTAATGGTTCTCATGATTTTGTTTTCATAAGTATGATATGTGCCTTATAGATTTTGAGTGTTGATGATCGTGTGACTTAAACTTTTTTCATGAAATATATATTTGTTTTATTCCTTACTTGAAGGATTTCGTACTAGTTTACAAGTTTATCATTAAACTAGATGCGGTATTCTTCATATGGTAGAATTTTCAAACGTGTTATATTATTTTCAAACTTATTTTTGAAAACCCCTACCCTTTCAAGGGCGGTTGGTTGGGCGACCATGCCTTGTATGCTCATATTGAAAATCTATTTAAAACATGTGCATGAAATGGGTGGTAGGAAGTATGAATTATACACTTGATCTTATTTTGTTTTCAATTGGTATCATTGTATCTTCTCAATTGGTATTGCAATTGACATTCATTTATCTTGTCTACTCATATTTTTTATATATGTATGCTTACACTTCAAATAGTATCAATTTTGATTGGTATTTAATTTTTCATACATATATATGTATTTTATTTGTGTTTACTATATCTCTATATCTTTGAGCACAATTTTGGTTATGCTAAGCATGATTCCTTAAATGACAATTATATTTCAATTGATTATTTTTCAATTGGTATTTTATACAGGCTTATGCATCATTTTGTTTGGTATTTCATAAGGGGGAGAAAAATTCATATTTCACCTTTCAATTGATTTTTTTTTACATTTGGTATCTTACTCCCACACTTTATGTTGAAAAATGATATTGATTTTTTAATCTGGTATCATACGCTCCTAATGAAAATTATTTTCAATTGGTATATGTTTCATTTTCAATATTGGTATCAAAAATATTACATTGATATTATTCGCTATTTGGTATCTCTATTGCAAAATGAGTTTAGTGTTTAACCAAAAAGATTGGTTATGTTTTTCATTTGGTATCAAAAGTTAAGATATTTTTAATTGGTATTAATTTTTACAATTGACATTAAGATTACCATATGTTTATATCTTTCAATTTGGTATCAAAATTTTCTTTTGGTTTCTTCAAAATGTTTTGTTTATTTTCAATTGGTATCATCCTTTGGTATCATGATGTTTCTATGTATACCTTTGTACTAAATTGATATATTTATTTCAATTGGTATCATAATGTTTTGATTTGATTTCACCCCTTGTTGATTTTTGTTTAGGACAAAAAGGGGAGAACATTATTTTATTGTTTACTTTAACCCCTTTGTTGATGCTTGACAAAAAGGGGAGAAGTATTTTAGTATATATATACATGTTCATTTAAGTTTTTATCAAAGTTTATATTAAAAATATTTGTTTTATGTTTTATTGATATTGGTATTAAGAGCATGGATACTAGTATCAAGAACATATTTTGTTGTTTTGTTTTGTTGGTATCAAGAGTTTTTATTGAAATTTTTATTGGTATCAAGAGCAATTATTTAAGAACATGTTTATTTTAAAATTTGGTATCAAGAGTATGCTTATTTCATTGTTTTATGCATGTTTATGCATATTCATGTTTAACATTCATTGCATATCTTTATAGTTTATTACTATGCATGAGTTAAGGGGGAGCTTCTATGAAGCTTAACTTTAATCCATGCATATATAACTCCATGAGTTTGTCATCATCAAAAAGGGGGAGATTGTTGGCCCAGAGGCCTTCCACTCTAGT
Organism: Agave tequilana; assembly: GCA_038442645.1. Lineage (NCBI taxonomy): Eukaryota > Viridiplantae > Streptophyta > Magnoliopsida > Asparagales > Asparagaceae > Agave > Agave tequilana. The sequence continues at coordinate 32,038 of JAVJIF010008294.1, read as the reverse complement.
TTTGATGATGATTAACTCATGTAGTTATAGTTTACTAATAATCTTGTGATATTTAGTTTCAGATATTTGATAAACATATTAGTAGGTGATTAGCTTCAACAAAGGTGTTTTGGAGTTTTCACATGATGATTCAAGAGCTCAAGCATCAAGTTCACATCTAGCACTCGGTTGAGCTCGGGGAATCACGTTTGGATCGAGTCGGCTTGGAGACAAGAAGGCTTCAGTTTGTTTAGTTAAGATTTAGTTTAGATCTATTGTAAAGATTAGATAGTGTGATATGCTCAAGTTCACAACAGACACACTTATTTTAAGTTTCATGTTTTTTGGTTTTGATTTTCAGTTTAACCGATCTTGATTTTTAAGTCAAAAACATAGATATACTATATTTCATGTATATTGGATTCTATGCCCAGATTGGAGATCCGAGTTACCGTAGCTCCAGAGAGTGCCTTGGGGTCACATGGGAGATTCCTCATCGGGACTATTCCTAGGTATTTTAGTATTTTATTTCCGTTATCTTGTTTGTCTTCATCTTTCATATCTGTTATGATTACTGACCCTCTACTGCAGGTATTCTTGTACTTATCTCATGCTGGACCCCAGGTATTTATGGAGGTTATGTACTGTATTGAGGCTTAACGTACGCGTGAGCGTGTTTACACCTCGCGTATGTACGTCGCCATAACGTCCCCGTACCTGCGGGAACGGGGCGTTACACAGTGGTATCAGAGCTTAGGTTCACACCTAGTGTGGGTAACCACCTGGGTCAATCCTCGGGCTCTTACCAACAGTACAATCAGGTTCAGATTAACTGATCTGTATCTGAACTTGGGGTTCCAGTCACGAGTACAAGAATACTAGGACTTTGATAATTCATTCCTTGACTCGTCTGTATTCCTTCTTTCCTTTCAGTTGTTCAGAGTGCGCAGCGGAAGTGTCGTGGACCCGTCACATTTCGGCTTTGGGGTTGGAAATCTTATTCTCACACCTGAATGAAAATTGCGAGGACGCAATTTTTTTGTAAGGTGGGGAGAAATGTAACCCCCTGCTCCCCGGAGTACGTATCACAGTATCGGTACGCGATACGACGTACAAAAATTGTTTTGACCTCTGTGGTAGTCCGATTGAGCCGATTTCAGTTTCTAAAATCATTTTCTAATATTTGAGATTTTTCAGGATTTTCTGAAATTTTTCTGGAGTATTTTGGAAAATCTCCGTTGTCGGTGTCGACCGATACCGATAACTAGCCTTCTGATTTTTATTTCACAAACGGAGTAGAATTTTGAGAATCGGCCTTCACTGTATGTCTTAGAATTATATTCTCTACGTTTGGGTATTTTTGGGGATTTTTCTAAATTTATCGAAAATCTGGCCAAACCGGTGTCGCCCGTATCGGGGAGACACTCCGGGATTTTTAATTGGCAAACCAGATTGAGTTTCGACAAACCGTCTTCATCTTACTCCTCAGGATAATATTCTTTATTTTCTGTAATTTTTGGGCACCGTTCGGAGCTAGTCGAATATGGGGCCAATATAATAATAATATATATTAATTTATTTAATTATTTTCCTTCCTTTTCTTTTCCTTTCTTCCACTTTCTTCTCCCTTCTTCTCCTGGCTTCCAGCGAACGCCACCGACCCATTCAACCGACTCTCTCCCTCTCTTAGATCTCTCTCTCTCTAATTCAAATTCTCTCTAATCTCTCTCTACAAAACCCTCTCTCTCCCCCAATCCTCTCTCACACCCTCTCTCTCTCTTACTCCCATCCCTCTCTCTGGGTCAGCGGCGTCCTGACCCACGCCCGCCGCCAGTGGCCGGCGTGCCACCGGCGCGCCTCCTCGGGCCACGCGCCGCAGGCGCCGCCCGGGCGCTGCCGCGTCCCGGCCTGGCGTCACGCCGGAGGCCGGCGCCCCTCCAGGTGCCGCCCCTCCCCTCCTCCCCTTTTTCTTATCATCTGCAGCCTCCCTCTCTCTCTCACTCTCTTCCTTCCACACTCTCACTCTCTCCCTCTCTGCCTCGCGGCCGGAGCCGCCACCGCCGTCGCCGCCGCCGGCCGGGATCGCCGCCGGCGGGCTCCTCTCGCCGCCGGCCAGCTGGGCTGGCCGGCTGGCTGGTGAGGGCGGCAGCAGCAAGCTGCTGCTGCCCCTCCTCTTCCCTTGTGGTTTGGGTTTGAACCCAAACCCAATTACCTCTATTGGGTTTATTTAAAACCCAATAACCCCAATCCAATACCCATTAACCCGTAAACCCATACCCATTTAACTTAAATCAAATGGGTTTGGGTTGTGGATATGGCCCTGACTCGTTATGAGCCTAAACCCGCATCCAAAAACATTACAGGTATTTTTACAGAAAACCCCCTGTCACTTTTCAGTATTTGCATTTTAAATATTATTTACATAATTAACCCTATTTGTTATGATTCAGTATTCGGGCGATCTCGGGAGCATCCGGACTCCGATTTGGACGATTCTGGATCCGTTACGATCGTGGGAACGAGAGCTACTGCTCCACGACCAGTTTGTGAGTGTTTTTATTTATAAATTATCTTTTTAGTCTATTAATTGCACTTGATTGACTTCTTGATATAAAACATGATCCGGTATATCCTAATTGGTAAACAATATTAAAACACTGTAATAAATACGGTACTTAGTAAATGCCTGACTGATCTCGAGTATGTCCTGCTCCTGTACCACTGACACCCGGCCCACCATAGCCCCATAGGCTTGGACCCTATTATGTCATGCATCGTGACACAGTTACCTTACATACTGCTCTACAGGTACGCTAGGACACTACACCGTCATTATACACGAATGCGAGATACTGTTATTTCCTGCACTGCTATCATCCTTACATGGCTACCGTAGTTTAAGAGACGGACATGATATTATTTTATACACGGATCACTGTAAGGACATATACGAGTGATACACCGATATATTGCTACACATATAGGTTCCACTGATACACGGATATAACCATGCACGGACTACTGCATTTCATATTAGCATGATCATCATACACATTTATGTTATGTTTACATATTATGGTTACACATGCCTGTATGGTTTCTCTATTCTTGTCATATAGATCCCCGTTCATGCTACATGTATTATTGTTCTATTCTTGACATATGGATCCCCGTTCATGTTACATGTATTATTATTTTATGTTACTGTATTCATGTTATAGGATTGTTACCTGTTACTGATATAGATATTCCTGTTACTGGACATGAGAGCTGTTGATATGCGATATGTGGACTTCCACATCTATTGATTCTGTTATATTGTTCCCGTGATATTGTTCACGTTCTATTGTTCTCGATATATTGTTCCCGATTCACGTTATATTGTTCTATGCTATCAACAGAGCTCTGGTCCAGTTATCATGTTACCCGTATCATGTACTGTTAATTGTTCTTGTTACATTGGATACTTGACATAACAGATCATAATGATAACTGGGGTATGGGGGAGACTTAATGGTTGATTAGATCTTATCGGGTGATGTACTGGATCCATATTGTTTTCCCACTGCAGGGGACGGTAGGAGGGCTGCCTACCAATTGCTCCATGAGCTCTTGTTACTTGATTCATGCTCCCCTCTTAGCGGAGGGCCCTGGTCCTGGCAGCCAGGGGCTTGTTTAAGGCCGTGATCCCGGGTATGCACGGGATACATCCACCCGATAAGAACTCCTCGACCATGGGTTTCCAATTAACATAATAAAACAGTATACACAATAGTGGACGTCGGGAACACTTGTTATTTGGTTACTCTCTCGTTTGGATAATGGTACCCGTAGGCCATGTCCGGATGGGTTCGACTGGAGTGCGGGCTCCAGTATGAACTGCCAGTGGTATGGGATACTGGAAGAGAGTAATTAAAATATCAGGTGGTACTGATTGCTACTATTGTATAAATAACATGACTTGCCTGATACATGCTTCCTACTTGTTTTCCTATTGTATTGTTGTACTTCTTATTGTACCTGATCATTTATCTGTTACCATGTTACATGTATATTTATTATTTTACCTGGTGCATGTTACACTTTCTGTAGTGACATCCTACATGTTACATGTATATTCTTCATGTTCACTTCATATATCTTCTTCATTGCATATATCCTATCTGCTATATTGCATATGCCCATCTGCATGTTTATTTCACGTCACTACTAGCATGTTCAAGACTATCATGTCACCACTTGCATGTTCATGACTATCAGGTCACCATGACTATCAGGTCACCACTAGAAAACATTATTGATAATAGACACTGGATACGAAGATAGACATGACCCGAGGATAACTGGCTTAGGGATGATATTAAAAGAGGACATGTATATATATATTTCTCTACGTACATGTTTATCTATTTTCACTGCTTATGATATCCTTATTATATGGTATCACTTGTCCAACCACATGTACTATATATTATTATCGTACTTGTAGTACTATTGTATATATTACTGCCTCCTTTATTTTACCACTCACTAGGTCGCTTTCTGACGACCCTGGGTTTGTATGCCCAGATTGGAGATCCGAGTTACCATAGCTCCAGAGAGTGCCTTGGGGTCACATGGGAGATTCCTCATCGGGACTATTCCTAGGTATTTTAGTATTTTATTTCCGTTATCTTGTTTATCTTCATCTTTCATATCTGTTATGATTACTGACCCTCTACTGCAGGTATTCTTGTACTTATCTCATGCTGGACCCCAGGTATTTATGGAGGTTATGTACTGTATTGAGACTTAACGTACGCGTGAGCGTGTTTACACCTCGCGTATGTACGTCGCCATAACGTCCCCGTACCTGCGGGAACGGGGCGTTACATATTCCAAGAGGATGAGCTTGCTGATTCTAGCAAACTCAGTCAGCTCGTGTGCACAAGGTAGTCCATAATTCTTTCTCAGTATGCATTTACAAGTTTTGGCATCCACACCGATGGTGTTAATTCTTTTTGATTCCTCGATGAGCTTTTTTAGTGCACTAATAGACACAATGACACATAGAAGCTTAAACTGAGAAAGCTTAAATTTGTGTAATACAACATTAAGACTTTTCTCGGATGAAACCTTTATATTCGTGTGTTGCAACTCCAGCAATGCACGTATATGTGCCCAACTAGTCTCAAGAGTCCCAAGAGATGAACCAAGGAACCCTTCAGCTTGGTATGTGCACTCTCAGTCCTGAAAAGATTAGATAACTTGACATTAATAATATTTTATAATAGATATATGAAAAATTCACTATATCATAAAATAGTGACCAATAGCATACCGATTTGATGTAGTTTTCCAAAATGAACTATCGTGTCGGTCTAGCATGCGACAAATCTCTCTGCATACTTGTCATCCATGTAGTCTTCACATATGCAAGTACTTGAGGGAATTCTTAGAAATTCACATTCAGTCGTCCAAACAATTGTGTAAAATCATCCTCGCTTTCGACTACTACCATCATATTCCAACAAGTCATGAATAGGTGAAATTTCTTCTTCTTATCAAAATTTTTTGGCATTGAGCAAGAATATTTTTTCTTATATGCCATCTGTATAAGAAATAATGAGATAAAGAGAATATTCTCTTTATGAGATTTATCAACGCTAAACCTTTATCAATTACAATAACAGATAGCATCAACCAACCATGCACTAGTGATTTAGACTATCCAAGTACCGATTAAAATTATCTTCCCGTTCGGCTTCCAAATATGCAAAAGCAACAGAAAAAGTCAATTCAGTGTCGTAACACTCACAATCTTCATCAACGGTAACTGATACTTGTTATTCTTGTATGTGTAATCCATTATTAAAATTTGAGAAAATGTATGCAATAACTCAATGCTAACCGAGTGAGACAAAAGAATATATTTAACAATGTCAGTATCGGAACAATTTCTATAAACCTCAATATATACATTTTCACAAAGATGGTTCATTATTTGCTGCATTTGTGATCTTCTGGCATATTGTATAATTTTATTCTTCCTCCTTGCATTGTAGATTGTCCTCATTGTGCTCACGTTGAGATAGTTTCTTTGTCTCAATATATGCAAAATACTCTTGGTCGAACAAGGGTTTTTGACATATTTACAATCAAATTCTCCTCTTCTTCTAACAATCTACCGACAAAAAAATGTCCTTTCAGATGTTCTGCCACTGAATGATTATGAACACCATAATCAACCGAAAGCACCTACCCTTCTTCGTAGAATAACTACTTGCCTTTCAGTAGGAACGGACAAGAGCATTTTTTGGTACCGGTCTTTCTCGATTCTTGTTGATTGAATCTATCCTTGCCATGAATTTTTAGCGAAGAGTGAATTCTGTATTTTTCACTGTGCTCACGACTAAGAAATACCCTTCCTTTTTTTCAAGTCTTGGAGTATCGGATTTCTTGATAACAATCATAATCTTTGTGACTTACCAAATTCTCAAGCCCAATTGATTAATGCCTCTCGAGTTTGAAATATTTCGAGTGTGGTGAAGTCCGTACTATATCAATAGTCAGTCAGTACCGATATTACTACAATGGGTAGAAGGATGTTTCTATATCAGAAAACAAAAACTCTTAAATTTGCTGCAAGGTCTTTGTTAGACCAACGAGGGTCGAACAATTTACTTATGTTCGAACTATAGGGACCGAACATATAAGTTTTTTTTCGATCAGAGTTTTTTGAACAGAAGCAAATTGTTCGCCTAGTACTATCTGAACGCTGTATTAGTGTTCGGCGAGTATAGTTCGAACATACGACTTATGTTTGGCGCGTGTGAGCTGAACAAACTGCCCATACAATAAAAAGTAAGGAAAAAATTTAAATTTAAGCAGGAGAAACTCACATTCTCATCGTTGTAATGCTCGAAAGTAGTGAGTTGCTTATCCATAAGTGTCAACAAAGTAACATGGATGAAATTTTAGGGTTAAAATGAATTGAAATTTTTAGGGGTTTTTTTGGAGTAATGGAAAGAGTTGAGGAGGAGGAAGAAGTGTGATTGGGTGTAGGGGTGAGCAGAGTTCGGTTATAACCGAAATAACCGACCAAAAATCGAAACCCGAACCTGAACCGAACCGAACCGCTCTAGTTCGGTTCGATTTCGGTTTTGTGTTTCAAAAACCGAACTCAACCGAACCGAACCGAATCTCTTACCCTATATATCACCCCACCCAAATTCAATTTAGTGAATCTTATAGTTTATAAAAAAAACTGGTGAAAACTTATCTCATTACTTCTAGCAATACCATCTTTTTTATGTTGAATATGTGAAAGTTATGTTAAGTATACCATCACAATTAAGAATAATATTTATTTATATATAGTTCTTTTTTTTCATTCTTGCCATTAAAAGTTAGTAATAATTATGTGAGTTTTGATATAAAAGCCTAAATATAGCGTAAAAGTTTTAGAATATGAAAATTTTAATTCACATTAAGGTTAGGGTCTTTTTCTTATTTTTAATTTGGGTATTGAATATTTGAGATTTGAATATTAAAGGATGACAATATAATGATGATTAAAAAATGTAAGAAATGATGGAAAAATATTGGCCTAACCGAAAAAACCGAAAAACTGAACCGAACTTAGTCGGTTCGGTTCGGTTACTAAGTCTAATCGGTTCGGTTCGGTTTTTCAAAAATTAGCAAAAACCGAACCGAACCGACCGATGCTCACCCCTAATTGGGTGTCTTCATTAATTGGGTTGGGTTTCTTCATCAATTTTGAATGGAAGAGTTTGAATTCTTGTAATTTTATAAAACTTTAAAAGTAATATTGTCTTTTCATCTAGGGGTATAATTATCAACTAATTTTTTTGAAAGTTGGGTGAGTGTCTTAAATCGTTTCTGTGGGTGCCTATATCCGCACTTCATCTAGTGGCATCAGGGCAAAAATGTTAATAATGTGAAATCAAGTTGTATTGTACCGTAGACTCTGTTTCTCTCATATTTCTGCGTAGCATAAGACAGTATGGTGGCATCAAGCTCTAGGGAGACATATTTTCACCATCTCGGAGTACCTTATTTCAGTTCCACGACTGTCTTCCTACCACTCATATTGAGCTGTTGAGTAGGATCCAGGACAAATTGCACAATGGAATTATCCAAAATTGTCTAGGTTGGCCACAGAATGCTGATTGCAGCAGTCCTTACTGCCACATCAACACATCTCGCTCGCAATACACATGTACCATGTTCATTGCTTGCTTCCTAGGACCGCGCAATTAGACAAGATATCCAGGACACGGATAATGGACACGGGCATAATTGTGTTGCTGGATGAGTCACTCATGCATGAAATATAGGTGGAATTGTGTGTTGTGCGCCGATGACAACAACCCCAAGAGGATCTCACAAATCTCCACAAGCACAATGAACACCCAGCAGCACAAATAATCACCGGAGAAAAGAACACACGCAAACAACCAATTTTAACAAGGTTCGGCCTCAACGCCTACGTCCTCGGGGCAATCAGAGAGAGATTTAATTGCTATGAAAGAAGATTACAATGGCTAGCAGCCTCTTTGAATGCAAGAGAGCTCCAGCCTTTTCCTTCTCGCAGATCTTCTATAAGATTCTTAACCCTAGAAATAATAGCAGCCTTTAAATACTCAGATTTCTGGAACAGCAGATTTCCGCCCAAACTCGACTGTCGGTCGATCGGTCGACCGGTCCGGTCGACCGACCTCCACCTCGGTCGACCGGTCGGTCGCCCGAAAACAACAGAGTGTTGGGCACTTACAGTCAGGCATTTCGTCGACCGGGCGGTCGACCGCTCTCTGACCCTGTGCACGTTGTGCATGTACGGTCGACCGGCCCGGTCGACCGGCCAATCTGCACCTGCTGCTGTTGGCTTGTTTTCTGCTGCTGTTTTCCTTCGTCTTCGTCGTCGACTTCCTCGGCGATCACTCGACGACCCCTCGACGATCCTTATCAACTTCCCCATCAGTAAACTCTCTCTTTCCAACAATTCTCCACCTCGGCGAAGATTTTTCCTAAAATCTGAGCCGATCTCCAATGAACCCCAGTCCATCACCCGGCGAAATCGACACACGATCTCGGCGAAATCGACACACGATCTCGACTTGCGCGCACTAGTTGAAATCGACACACGGTCTCAGCGAAATCGACACACGATCTCGGTTTGGAATCTTTTGCTCAACTGTTCCTGGAAAACATCGCACATGCCTTCCCTGCACTTCACCTTAGGAGAATTTTCATACATGCCGATCACCAACATGGCTTCTACTCCTCAACTTCATGACCTCACGAAGACTTCCTCATGAGCCAACACTGACTCTCCAACTGACTAGCTCTATCTAGTCTACCTGTCTTCTACTGACGGTCCAACCAAGTCTGCGTAGAGCCCACCAAACAGTCATCGGCTTTAACTGGATGCACACCACTCCTTATGCAAGCTCAATATCTTCTAACCGAAAGATAAAGCTGTTCATAAAGATCACACCATCTCACCACTACGTGAGATCCAACTGGCCACGACAACGCTTCACCTCTACGTGAAGCCTCTCCACCTCTACTAAAGTTCCAACGGCCACAACTCTTCACCTCTACGTGAAGATCCAAACAACTTCTCGAGAACCCAAATAGCTTCATAAGAGTTGCATCACCAAATGGCTGCGCCTTTACGGCTGCCTACGTACCTTTGCCCAAAAGGATCAAGCCAACCGTAGTTCATTTAGATGAGCTTCATCAAGCTCAAGCACTTGCACCTCTATTTGCAGCAGTGAACCTGTCTGACCGAGTCATATGAACCTCTTCCCGACCATCATGGAGAGCAACGGCCTTCAACTTCAGCTTGTCACGATCACAAGCTTGAGATTCATGCTTCTTTCCCCACAAGCGTGGTTTCACCTTTGTTCCTATAGCTGCAAACAACTCGACATCCTCTGCAATGTCTTCAACCTGTTCAGCATCACCTTTGGTATCATGAACTCCACCCGGTGTCACCTCCGCTGAAGTATCCTTTGATGCCGAACCAACAGGAGATGATGGAGTAGCATCAACCTCCACCCGCTGCGATCTTGCCTTGGTCTCCGTCCTCTCCACCTGCTGAGAGACGGTGGACTTCAACCCTGAAGTCTCTCCAAAAGTGACATTCCCGCTCATCACGATCTTCTTGTCTTCGGGGTCCCACAACCTGTAGCTGTTTCCCTTGACGCCTAAATAGACAAACCTCTTTGCTCGCGGATTCACCTTGCCATTTTTGGCACTGAAGTAGGCCGGACTTCCAAACTCTCGCAGTAAACAATGATCTTGAGCAGCTTCCTCAGACCAAATATCCAATGGAGCTCTACCTCTAATCGCAGTCGACCTGTTCATGAGATGGCTAGCATACTCAGTCGCCTCAGCCCAAAACGACCTGTCTAATCCTGCATTAGACAACAACCTCCGAACCTCCTCCAGTAAGGGACGGATTACTTCCTTAGCCAACCCATCTGTACCTGTTGTGAAGTGAGTTGCAATACCTGTGTTCTGACCAAATTGTAGGAACTGGTACATGTCCTTTCCAACATTACCAATATGAAGCTCCTTTATCTTCCTACCTATCTGCCTCTCCATTTTTCCTCTCCACTTCACCCACACATCTAGGGCTTCACCCCTTTGTCTCATAGGATATATCCAAAACTGCCTAGATGAACCATCAATAAATGAGACAAAGTACCTGTGACCTCCAAGCGATGCCGTCTTAGCAGGTCCCCATACACTCATGTGAACACAATCAAGAAGACCTTCATTGTGGTGAGTACTGGTGCTGAATCTCACCTTCTTCTTGTCCAGAACGCTGTGTTCACCCTCCGACTTGCAGGTAGCAGCACCTTCCGACAATTTCATCTTTGCAGGAGCTTGCAAAGATTTTTCTTCTTCCTGTCCAGCCTTTCCCTGCCATATCCCCGGGCCAACATCATCTGAAGAACTCGAAGTCTCCACCTGATCTGTAATCATACTACCCTTCAAGTAGTAGAGGTTTCCTCGGCGGATGCCCTTCATCACCACCATCGAGCCCTTGATCATCCTGAGATCGCCATCTCGAACAGATATCACCATGCCGATGCTTCCAAAGTGCCAACTGAGATAAGATTCCTTTTGAGATGAGGTACATACCTCACCTCCTTCAACTCTCGAACTATCCCATCATCCATCTTGATGCGAACTGTACCCATCCCTTCTATATTACAAGGATGGTCATCCCCCATGACCGTGTAACATCCATCCAGCTTCTCAAAGCTAGAAAATCAGGCCCTGCTCGGGCATACATGATAGGTGGCTCCGCTATCTAAGATCCACTCAGCACTATCTGAGTTACTAATAGTAGGGGTAGTAACCGAGAGAGAGAACACTGAAGAGTCATCATCCGATTCATCTGCCTGTGCGAGATTCGCCTCGGTCTTTGACTCCACCTTCTTACCTTTGGCCTTCGGGCATTCTGCTTTCCAGTGTCCTAGTTCCTTGCACAAGGCACACTGATTCCTCTTCAGATTTCTGAAACCCGGCCTGGATTTAGATCTTCCTCTAACCTCCTTGCCCTTCCTCGATGAACTTCTGCCTCTTACTTCCAGTGCCTCCGCCGATGAGCTTGACTGTGAAGGATGCCTCTCCTTCTTCCTCGTCTCATAACTCGACAGTGCCGACGACACCTCATCATAATCCAAGGTCTGCCTTCCATTGATGAAGGTCAGAGTGAATGTCTCATACTCCTCCGCCGGGAGTGAGTTCAGAAAGATGATCGCCTTATCTTCCTCATCTATCGTGACATCCACGTTTACCAAGTCTGTAAGAAGCTTCGTATATCGGTTGATGTGCTCATTCACTGTGCTCCCCTTCTTCATCCGAAACTGATACAGCTTACTCTTAAGCTGTAACCTGGACTCTAACACTCTTCGTCAGGTATTTCTGAAAAACACCTAGAGGGGGGGTGAATAGGTGTTAGTGCTAATCTAAGACTAATTGCAAAACTAAGTGCGCTAATGACGGAAGCTAATGCAAATGTTGCACAAACTAATACAATACAACAAGTGTAGCCGAATTCCCCTTGCGAGGCTCTGGACTAACTCCCCTTGATTCCCCTTGAAATGGGTTGAGGTGCTATGTGAAGCTCTTGTTGGATGAGTATAAGTTAGGCACACACACACAAGCAATCCAAGCAATGTGCACACACAATCAAGCCAAGCAATAAAGGATATAGCAATATGAAATAATGCAAGGCAACACAAGCAATATGATATGGCAATATGAGTTATGCTCAACACAAGCAAGTATGATGATATGAAGTATGATGCTTTGCACAATATAAATGAGAGAGAGTTAGAGAGACAATGGATCAAAACGCAAACACCAAGATTTGTTTCGAGGTTCGAGCACCTTGCTCTACATCCCCGCCTACACCACCGTGTAGGATTTCCCAATCCACTATAAGGAGTACCTAACTCCTCTCTCAACTTACAAAGCCACCGAGGCTACAACAACCACAATCCACAACACCTCTACCGAAGAGGCTCACAACCAACACTATCACCTCACACTTGAGGGATACAACTCAATCACCCGATCACCTCTACCGAAGAGGGATTCACAAATAAAAGGGTGTTTACAACAAAGAGGTTTACAACAAACAACCTCAAACTCTTCTCTTTCTTTTTCTCTTATCTTTTTCCACAAAAACAAGATCCTAATAGTTTAGGATAGAAGATAGCTCAAGTGTGGAAAACTAGGTGTTTGGAAAACTAGCAACAAAGAAAATCACTTGGGAAAATCCTTCCAAAAGATATAGAATGAAAAACCAAGACCAATCTCCCAAAATATTCTTTTCTTTGATTTTTCCAAAAACCTAAAACAATAAAGATTGAAGAATTAAAGCCCCAAACACTTTTGAAAACTTGTTTTAAAACCTCTTAGAAACCAGAAATTTTTCTCCTTAAAAAACTTGGCCAAAATCCCCAAAGAGATGGAGTTTATATAGGCCAAACAGAAAACTAGCCGTTAGAGCTGAGCTGGCAGCTCTGACAGGCGTCGATCGACCGGCCCGGTCGACCGCCAACGGTCAGAAAAGTGACCGTTGGGCACTAGCGGTCGACCGGCCCGGTCGACCGAAACATCCTGAGAGTTGAACTCTCAACTCGGTCGACCGGTCCGGTCGACCGACTACAATGTGTAGCCAGCGTGCACGTCTGTGCACATCGGTCGACCGACCCGGTCGACCGGCCACTTGGTGCGGTCGACCGGTCCGGTCGACCGAACTGGCCTGGCAGGCACAGTGCAGATCTGCACAGATACGGGATTTGAAAATAGGTCTTTTCACTCAATAAAAAATCCCATAAATTCACAGTAAATCTAAAAATAGTTGTAGGCTGTCTAAAAATCACCAAGACAAGCCACCAAAACACAGAGATCCAAGATCCAGGCGCAAGGCTAAATGTGACAATCAAGACGCGAGAGATAGCCCGCGTCTCAGCATCAAGGCGCGTCAGCCCGAAGCCCGCGTCTCAGCATCAAGGCGCGTCGGCCCGAAGCCCGCGTCTCAGCATCAAGGCGCGTCGGCCCGAAGCCCGCGTCTCAGCATCAAGGCGCGTCGGCTCGACGCCCACGTCTCGGTTGCAACTACCCCGATTATGGCGCCATCCACCGCCCATGTAGCGGGGAAGTTGGCCCTCATCGTGGAGCACTTTTAGGGGGCACGATCACCCCCTAAAAACCCTATAAATAGTCCCGTCACTATTGAAGGAGGGTCGACAATTATCGGAGGAAAGGCAGACAACAGCAAAAAAAGAGAGATCATCGACAGAGAGAGAGAAAACCCTTCAGCGAGCTTACTGAGTACTAGCCGCTCTTCGCCTACCTCCTCTTCTAGAGTTTTGGTAGACGGAGCTGAGTTACTCCCTCTACCGACCGAAGAGAAGATCCCCGACGGTCCGAACAGTCATCCGGTCAACGGAGAACAAGATTCACTCTCCACCGCCACACACGAAGAACCCAGCACTAAACAAAGGGGGAATTCAAGATTCAATATTCCCCCTCCCTTGTAACCGGAAGATTAAGCCGGCTGTAATCTTTTCCATCTGATTCCAGGAAACGTTATGCCAGCCACCCCCTCTCCGTGTCAAACAAGAGATGGCGACTCCGCTGGGGACTACTTTCGTCACTGACGAACAGATCGTGGCGCAGGATGATGTTCTCCGTAAGGGGAAGATGGTCGAAACACTCGTTGTCGAGTTCGACCAGGCGAAGTATGAAGAGTTCCTCTCTTCTGGCTCCAAGAGCCCAAAGACCCGCGTCTGCCGCAGGGTCTCAACTGAGAAGCTACCCGAAGCCCAATCTGAGGCTCTGCCGGGTGCCGATGCCCACTGTGCCAAGACAAATTCACGCGCCAACGCCTCCCAGAAGGCCCGCGTGACCTCCGGCACTGCTGTTGCGATCAACCGCGTCGCACAGAACACACGCGCCAACGCCTCCCAGAAGGCCCGTGTGGTCCCAGGCACCACTGTTGCTGCGATCAACCGCGTCGCGCAGAATACCCGCGTCAACGTCTCTCAGGAGACCCGCGTGGTGAACACTCTTGGTTCTATAAACCAGGATGTTGTTGGTTTCTCTCCACCTCCTCGACGCAACCGGAATGCTGAGCGTCGACAGAGGAGACGCGCGCGTCAACTCCAAGTCGGAACCGTTGGTTGTCTGACTGGGGGTGGACGCGGCGTACAATCTGATGCCTTGCCCGCACCTCGTCCAGTGCGTGAGATCCGCGTTTGGCGACCCAAATGCGAGACCCCTCAAGTTGAGTCCTCTGAGGACCAACTCATCAAACGCCAGGGTGAAACCTCCGCGTCTTTTCAAACGCAGGAAGTACGCACTCATGGGCGTGGGGCCCAGCAGCCCACTCTCTCTCAAGCAACTCTGCCTAAACGCATCAGGCAGCAATGCGAGACTCGCGTGCGCGTCATACAGCCGCGCCATGAGAGCCGCGTCCCTGAAGTCTGCGTCCAGGCTGAACAGCACATGACTGTCTCCCGTCTTCGACGTCGCGAGACCAGTCTCTTTAATCCCCCTCCCACGGATTTGAGGGATTATTTGACAAGGAAAAGAAGTGCCAATCAAGCCACTTCGTCATGCTGCTGTCAACAACTCATCCATATGCTCTCTGGATGCCATTATGGATCAGGCGTGCACCAGCAGTCCTTAATCAGACAGCTGACCCTGATTCCCCCGTCAGCCAAAAGAAGACGCTCCCACAGGAGGAGAACCTTCTCAGATGTTGAATACCCGGAGCTTACTGCAAACATGACTAGCAGAAGCAAGGGAAAACAACCAATGGTCAACTCAGAGGAATCTGACTCTGAGCCGGAAGGGGTGTATCAACACACTCGCACCCGGACAGGGGCCATTCCCCCAATTGACTATAATGCCTTAGCCCGCGGCATTAGAATGGGTGATTCTCACTCCGCTATAGTGGAGTCGCAGGCTTCAAACTCTTCCGTCGAGAAGGAGGCTTCCGCCTACATGGCAGACACTCCTGAGGAGACGGCCAGGCGTTAGAACAGACGCAGAAGCACCAGATGGATATAATCGCCTCTCAACAGAGATCCATTGACTCCCTTAAGCATATGCTTGAGAAATTGCTTGAAGAAAGAGCGAGATCTCCTCCTAGACGGCCGAAGGGGAAAGGGAGAAAGGGAGGAAGCCCACCCTCCGAACCTTCCGACGAGACACGACGATCTACCTCGGATGTGTCCAAGCCCTCGTCGCAGGCAAGAAGCGACCAAGACCAGGAGAAGACTCATGCTAAGAGGATGAGTCAATTGGAACGACGCCTCGAGGCCCTTGCCAATCGCAAGGACCTCCAAGAAGCTGGAGTAGTCCGGCTCTATCCGGCTGAGTGGGACTTAGTTCCATACCCTCCTAAGTTCAAGGCTCCAACCCTCCAAGCATTCGACGGGAAGGGGTCACCCAACCAGCACATCTACTACTTCAAATCCCAGACCGGGAATGTGGTAGATAATGACGCCATCCTGGCGCGACTGTTCATCGGCACCCTGAAAGGGTTGGCTTTTGAGTGGTTTATGAAGCTCCCGGAGGGTTCTATCAAGAACTGGGGGGATCTAGAGAAGCTGTTCTTGACACGCTTCTTCGAAGACGACTCCGAAGTCACAATGCCCACCCTTTTAGCTACCAAACAGCGGAGAGGGGAGTCCGTCAAATCTTTCGTGGAAAGATTTCGGAACACGGCACTCCGGTGCCCAAGCGGTATGACCCAGGCCACCTGGTGGAAACATGCCGCCACAACCTCCAAACCTCACTCCTTGCTCAAATAGGAGTTGCTGAAAGCCGCACCTGGAAGCAGTTAGTCCAACAGGGTGAACAGGCTGAGGAGATTGTTGCCCGTGTCAAGGCAGAGGAAGGCAAGCTGCGGCCGGAAAGGTCGACAAGGCGTGCACCGGCACCAGACACCTCCCTCCAGACGAAGCGGAAGGATAATTTGGCGACGGAGACCAAATCTCCCACCAAACCTCAAACCGGCAGGGCAAGTGGCTCTTCAAGCCAGCCACGCCCCAACAAGCAGTATTCCTTCAAGGAGGAACACGTCGATTCGCTCTTCAAGCTACTCAACAAGAGCAATCGACTGAAACTCCCTGAAATTAGACGCCCGGAGGAAGTCGGCAAGACCGACAATCCCAACTACTGCATGTACCACAGGATGTTGGGACATCCTACCAAAAGCTGCTACGTCTTCAAGGACATTCTTCAGGCTTTGATTGACGCGAAGGTGCTCAAGCTCCGACCAGAGCAGAAGAAGGTCACGGCCAATGTAACGTCGGTTCTCCAGTTCGGGAGACAACCTCCAACGCCTGCGGGGGTAACTCCTATTCCAAGAGGAGAATTAAGAGTGGTCAACACAGACCCTCACCAGCAGCAGGAGAAGGGCTTGGTAGCCGTCCCTACACCTCAGGGGGAAACCATGTGGGTCCACCCTGACCTCATCGATGAACAACAATGGACTACTGTAACCAACAGGAAGTCCAAAGGCAAGGCAAAAGCTTCGTCCTGCCATGTGGTATGTGCTTCCTCCCGAGAAGCAGAGGATGATGTTCCCTCGCTGACTGATTCAGAAGAGGAAACAATAGTCCTGGCCGCAGAGCCCAGCCAACCGATGGCGGGGACCCGTTCAGGACAGGCATACTTGAAGCAGTACGGCGAGACGGCAGCGGCTTCTCCGCAACCAGCCGTAGAACCAGCCAAGCCCTCCACGAAGCCACCGGTGGCAAAGCAGAAGGAGACTCGATTCTCTCGAGCCCTTCCAAAAGGTGCAGCGGAAGGATCCTCGACACCTTACCACTTCGATGTCTTGGCTCAACTAGCCAACATCCCGGCACGCATCACCTTGTATGAACTCCTGAGGCTATCAAAGTCAACCAGAGAGGCTCTGCAAGAAGCTCTGGCGAATGCTGAGGCCTTCGTGACCCAGGTGCCGAAGGAGGAAGATGTAGAGGACTGCCTCCACACTTCCCAGAATGCCCCCTGCATCACCTTCACGGCAGATGATATGCAGGTGAAAGGGAAACATGATCGACCCCTGTACTTCACAGGTTACATCGGATCATCTGAGGTGAACCGCATTCAGGTAGATCCAGGGTCCGCATTGAGCATTATGCCCCGCCGAGTCATGCAACACCTCGGCATCCCTACCCACCGTCTGAGCCCTACACAGACGACCATCTACGGGTTCAATGCCAACGGCACCCGTCCAATGGGGAAGATCAAGCTCAAGTGCCAGATTGGGAGCCTCAAGTCGGAGGTGACATGCTATGTCATCGACGCCGACACTTCCTACAATCTGCTGCTAGGACGACCATGGATCCACCGCAACTCCATCGTTCCCTCCACTCTTCACCAAGTCATGAAATACATTGACGCGAGTGGGAAGGTGCAAACGTTGGTTGCCGAAAGGTATCCGTTCAAGGGAGTCGAGAATTATTTCACGGATTCCCTTTTATATCAGGATCCGGTGGATGAAACCCCGCAACTGGAGGCGCCAGACTCTGGTAATGAGGCTGACACTGAGCCCGAGCAAGAAAAGTGCCTGTGGGAGTTAAAACCACTTGTAAAGAGCATTAATAAGCTCGATGTTGATAATACCACTGACGATGCAGGCGGTTGGTATATTAATGAGAATCTAGACTTTGAATATTTTTCTGCGTGTGCATCCGATTCAATACCGTCGGATACTACTACCGACGTAGACGATGACATCTGGTCGGCAATGGATGCTTTGACATCATTGCATGTACCAGTAAAATCATCTTTCGGGACATACCAGGATAATGGCGATGCGCAGGAATCTATATTCTTGGTTCCGGCAAGACGAAAAGGCCAAAGACCAATACTTTTTGGGCGAATCTCGTCTGAACCAATGCCCCGCGAAGAATCGGAAAGCGAGGAGGAATCCCCTCAGCTCGACCATTATGAATCGAAAGCACTCAGAATGATGAAGCAAATGGGGTACGATATAACCAACAAGCCCGGGTTGAACTTCGGCAAAGGAAGGAGGACGCTACTTCGATCCTTTGTACCAAAAGGGAAGGCCCCCGATTATTATCATCGGACGCGCAGGGGGTTGGGCTATGTATCAACTCCGGTCCCATCAGCCTCTGATTCTCAAGAATCGTCGAGCAACAATTGCTCTTCAGACACATCATCATGGGAGTCAGATGTCAGTGTCGGCAACATCTTCAAAGGGCTTTCAGTAAACATGGTTTCAACAGGCCATCTGGAAGATGAAGTTGAAGAAATGATCCAACCTGATACAGATCCTTGGATCAAACATTTGAATGCTCTTTGGGATATCCGCTTTGAACAGCGTGAGCCACCCACAGATGACAAGGTTGTTCAGATCAACCTAGGAGATGAGACCAACCCCAAGCCCATCTTCATAAGTGACGACCTGTCGCCTCCAGAGAAGAAGGATCTAATATCTCTTGTACAAGAGTATATAGATGTCTTCGCCTGGAATTATGAGGACATGCCTGGACTTGATCCTCAAGTGGCTATGCATCGCCTCAACATCAATCCGGACATGAAGCCTGTTAAACAACAGCAGCGACGGTTCCGTCCAGAGATAATGGAGGCAATTCAATCAGAAGTCAGAAAGCTCATCGATTCTGGCTTCATCCGGGAAGAACAACATCCCGACTGGGTAGCCAACATCGTCCCCGTCGCCAAGAAGAATGGGAAGATCCGGATCTGCATCGACTTCCGTGATCTAAACGAGGCCTGCCCCAAAGACGAATTCCCATTGCCAATCACAGATGTCATGATTGACAATACTTGTGGATTAGAACGAATGTCCTTTATGGACGGGTTCTCAGGATACAATCAAATCAAGATGTATCCCGATGACGAAAAGCATACCTCTTTCAGGACTCCTCTAGGGGTATATTGCTACACCGTCATGCCCTTCGGACTGAAAAATGCAGGGGCAACATACCAAAGGGCCATGAACGCCATTTTCCATCAGCAAATGCGGAAAACGGTGGAATGCTATGTCGATGACATCGCGGTGAAGAGTCGCACTAAAGGTGATCACATAGCAGACTTGAAGGTGGTCTTCGACATCATGCGGGCTCATCAATTAAAGATGAACCCCACCAAATCCTTCCTGGGGGTAGCCAGTGGCAAATTCCTAGGATTTGTTGTGACTTCCACAGGAATCTATTTGGATCCAGAGAAAGTCCGCGCTATCCAAGAGATGCAACCCCCCAGAAGCCTCAAGGAGCTCAGGGGATTACAAGGACGATTGGCGTACATCCGCAGGTTCATATCAAACCTTTCCGGGAGATGCCAACCCTTCGCCAAGCTGATGAAAAAGGGTGTTTCATTCATTTGGGACGACGCTTGTCAAAAAGCATTTGAGGAGATCAAACACTACCTCACCCAACCACCAGTCCTTGCAGCTCCGGTGTCCGGAAAGCCTTTCCTGGTGTACGTCCGAGCAATGGATCATTCCTTGGGAGCTCTACTAGCTCAGAATGATGAACAAGGACGAGAACAGGCAATCTACTATCTGAGTAGAACAATGATCGGAGCCGAACATCGGTACAACCCGATCAAGAAGGAATGTTTGGCACTAGTGTTCGCCATTCAGAAAATGCGACACTATCTGGTAGGCCAAACTATAAATGTCATATCAAAAGTCAACCCTCTGAGGTTACTTATGACAAAGCCTTCTTCACTAAATGGCCGGCTGACAAAATGGGCCATATTGCTATCACAATATGAGATGCATTTTCTGCCACAAAAGGCTATTAAGGGGCAAGCGGTGGCGGACTTCTTAGCTGAACACCCAGATCCGAGGGCAGCCAAACTCTATGAGGATCTCCCAGACGAGGCCGCCGAAGTCTGCCTGACTCAGACGTTGTTCGAAAGTCAAGTATGGCAACTTTTCTTCGACGGTGCATCAAGGACAAGCCCAAAGGGACACGTAGTGGCGGGGGTAGGAGTAGTACTTGTCTCCCCACAAAATTATGTGATCCCCCGAGCTGTCTCGCTAACGGAGCCTTGTTCCAACAATGTGGCGGAATACAACGCTCTTTTGATTGGGATGCAATTTGCCGATGAGATTGGCGTTAAAAATCTCGAGGCTTACGGTGACTCTAAACTCATCGTCAGCCAAGTTCGCGGAGAGTACGAGGCCAGACATGAAGATCTAGTACCCTACTACAACGCGACAATTCACATGGCCGAAAGGTTTTCAAACTTCTACATCGACCATGTACCGCGCAGGCAAAATGCACATGCGGATGCACTCGCATCCCTCGCTGCTTCCTTAGCTCTTCCAGCTGGAGCAATGGAGAAAGTATTCGTCTATAGCCACGACCTATACTGTCCAAAATTCCCCTCGGAGACTACCCGGGGTCAGCGGAAGATCGTCGCGGTAAAGAAACACTTGAAGTGTCGACCGCTTCAGGGCTTAAAGACTGGCGATTCCCCTACATTGATTTTGTCTTATACGGCATTCTGCCCGAAGACACCAAGGAGGCGGCCGCCATTCGGAGGAAAGCCCCCAAATTCTACTATAATGCGATTTCGCGAACATTGTATCGTCGATCGCATGAAGGGATCCTGCTCCGATGCCTCTCATCAAAAGAAGCCCAAGGAGTATTGAAAGAAGCCCACGATGGTACTTGTGGAGCTCATCAACCTGGCCCGAAATTGGCACATCGACTCCAAAGGATGGGTTACTATTGGCCCAAGATGATCGCCGATGCTGTCGCTTATGCTAAGAGATGTTACGCCTGCCAAATACACGGCGATTTCATCCATCAAGCACCAGGGTACCTCCACTCAACGACCTCTACTTGGCCGTTTGAAATGTGGGGGATGGACGTGGTTGGCCCTATCAGCCCACCATCATCGAAAGGACATCGGTTTATTCTAGCGATAACTGATTACTTCTCTAAGTGGGCCGAAGCTATCCCTTTGAAAGAGGTGAAATCTTCTAACGTGATCAAGTTCGTGAAACATCACGTTATTTACCGCTTCGGTGTGCCTCGGCGTATCATCCATGACAATGGACCCCAGTTCATCAGCCAGGCTTTCCAGAGATTCTGCGCGAAGTTCAGAATCCAGAGTGTGTCCTCAACGGCATACTATCCTGCTGCTAACGGTCTTGCAGAAGCCTTCAACAAGACTATTGGCAAGCTTCTCAAAAAGTTCGTCTCGAAAAGTCAACGAGACTGGGACGACAAGCTGGGTGAATGCTTATGGGCCTACCGCACAACGGTGCGAACCCCAACTAAAGCCACGCCATTTTCCTTGGTATACGGATGCGAAGCCGTCCTTTCATTGGAAATACAAATTCCCTCTCTACGCGTCGCCTTGACAGCGGAAATGACAACTGAGGAGAAGCATCAGCAGCGACTCCAGGAGTTGGAAGCCTTAGACGACAAGCGTTTGCAGGCCCAACAACAAATCGAGCTTTACCAAGCTCGTATCACCAGAGCCTTCAACAAGAAAGTCAAAGCGCGAACTTTCAAGAAAGGCGACCTTGTCTTAGCTGTCCGAAGACCCATGGTCATGACGCACAAGACAAAAGGAAAATTTCAGCCCAAATGGGAGGGACCATTTGTAGTAGAGTCAGTCTACTCAAATGGATCATATCGCCTCATAACTTCAAATGGCGATACACTCATGATGCCGATCAATGACAAATTCTTGAAGAAGTACTATCCTTAATAGTACCCTTCTTCCGATCAAGTTAAAAGTACACCTCTGATCAAACATCCGACGCCCTCGACGGCTAAGGATAGAGGGAAATGTTGGCCTTTAAGCCCAACATAAGTCCTCGACAACTCGCTATGCTGAGGGGAATAGCATGGCTAGCCCAACTCAAACGGTAGTTGGTAAAGGCATGTCAAACCCGTTGACAGCTGAGGATTTGCTAAAAATCCTAAGGGACACGTTCCCATTTGATCCGACGCCCTCGACGGCTAAGGATAGAGGAAAATGTTGGCCTTTAAGCCCAACATAAGTCTTCGACAACTCATCATGCTGAGGGGAATAGCATGGCTAGCCCAACTCAAACGGTAGTTGGTAAAGGCATGTCAAATCCGTTGATAGCTGAGGGTTTGCTAAAAATTCTAAGTGGACTCGAGTCCACTCTTTCCTCCAAAATCCCTTACCAATTCTCATCCATAGAATGGTAGGACCACAAAGTGCAATCATTACTACGTTAACACTATACCTCTGGTAATGAATACCCTTTGTCGGGTATAAACTTTGCTTGTTAACTCTGCATAGAGTACCAAACTCTCAAATTTGCCAAGTTAACACTATACCTCTGGCATTTCAAATTCCACTTGTCAATTCTCATCAATAGAATGACAGGTCCTCAAATTGCTCTTATCACGAGCCAATTCTTGTCAAAGTTAACATTACACCTCTGACAAACTACTGTTTAAGTTAACATTACACCTCTAAGCAGTACATCGAGTGCCTGTCAAGTTAATATCACACCTCTGATAGTCACCTTTCTTCAGACTTCCGTATCGAAGCTGAAATGGACGATGCCAAGTTAACACTACACTTCTAGCATCCGAGTCATCGCTAAGTTCAACAGTACACCTATGGCCATGACCGTTCCTCGACTTCCTCGTCTAAGTCGAGATGACCAATGCTAAGTTCAACATCACACCTCTAGCATTACCTCACTGTTAAGTTAAACATTACACCTATGACAGTGACATTCTGAGTTAAGTTAATATCACACCTCTGACTCACATCCTTGTCGAGTTAACACCACACTTCTGACAAGACTATCTCCAACCCGTTAAGTTAATATCACACCTCTAACGGTAAAAGCTTTACTAGATTCCTCGCGGGTCTAGTTTCACTTGTTATTCTCTTCAACAGAATAACAGGTCCACCTAAAGACATTGTTAGGTTAACATTACACCGCTGACAATGTTTTATCGAATTCCCTAGCTGACCTTGAATCAAGTCAATCCTAGACACTTGACAAAAGTTCACCTTCTCTGGGAGTACGCATTCCCCCTGTCACTTTCTTTTATAAAGTGGCGGGTCCACCAAAATCATTCTTTTGCTTCTAAAACAAAACATTCAAGACAACAGAAAGAGACAAAAAGAAAAGTGTCACTTTTATTCATATCCAAACACATGAAAGTGATACAAAACGCTCTCTTATACAATAAGATTGAGTGTTACAATTAAGGAGTACAAAGAAGTCCCTCTCTCTCTCTGAGGCCGTACTCACTCCTTGAAGCCGCATCTGATCCTAAGTGCATGATGTCTGAAGAAGTGCCAAATTGTGGCGACTGTTGGAACCGATTGCACTTTGATGCACGACGCCAACTTCGAAAGCGCCCTAGCTGACTAAGCCAGGAGCAATGGTGTTCTTGAGGTCCGGTGGCAACAGAAGAGCCTGCAACCCTTCGTTCAAGAGTTGATCTTTCCCCAGCAGGCCATCCAAAGGACATGGACTGTCCTTGATGTTACTTCTGGGATGGGAGAGGAAGAGGATCCTCTCCGCCACCGCAACCGTCGGAACCCTCCTCGCCGTCATACTTGACCTGACCATCTCTTGCCATCAGGCAAGAGTGGTGCAGGAGATCTGAAGAGACCTTGGTGAGATTTGGGTCCTCGTCAGAGATATAATTTACTCTCTTACAAACGACGAGGACCATAATTTACTCTCTTACAAACGAACATTGAGCAAGCTCGCCGGTTGAAGCACTCTTCCAGGAGACCAGCGAACCTGCAAAGAACAAATAAGAGAATCAAAAAATCTGAAACTTAGTATACTCTAACAAAAGAAAACTAAGTAACAGACGCGGCAGTCATTGAAGACTTCAGACGCGGAAATGATCTGCACAGTCAGACCACCGCGTCAGTAGAAACAGACGCGAGTTAAAACTGTGCCACGCCCAGGATTCAAACGCGGTCTCAGTTTGCACCCGCGTCTAATATACTAGACGCGAAAAACTTCAAACGCCGAAAATTGCCATCTCTCTGTTGGTGAACAGGAGTTGCAAGATTCAGGTCTGAAACGCGCCAAGGCAATAGACATGAGCAAAGCCAGCGTCAAGAGCCCGCGTTCAGAAAAGTTCAAGTCACCAGCACAAATTCCAGAATAGGAATGCACCAGAATTTCATTCAGATGCCTATGCCAAAATACAGGCTATGGACATCATCGGGGTGACATACCAGCAGAAACCTCTGTCCAGAGTTGACCTCTCTGCATCCAAACGCGGGTGCGCAAGATGACATGAGAGAGGATTCCTTCTGAAGAGACCAAACAGAGGCATGAGAGCTCTGGGTCATTTTCATCCATGGGGTCACCTTCATCCATGAAGACGGTTCTCTGAAAGATAATTCAAGGCGAGACTTCTCTCGGAGCAAAACAAATGAAAACAGTCTAAGTTGGATTGTTGAAGAGGGAGAGGGTGCACTCTATTTATAGGCAGTCCCTAATAACTGTCATTAATGGGGCATCAATCGGAACCGTCGCGCACAACTGTCAAAGCCCAATCAAAAACGGACGCGTGGAGCGCTGCTTTGGAACCGTCGAAATGCGCCGGTTTTTCAACCGCCAGCGTCGGTTCTGCATGCAAGAGCATTAACGCCTGAACCCAATAAGAGGCCGACGCGTGGATAACTGTCTTGGGAAACAACGGATGACCCGGAACCCCAATCGACGGTGAAGACTTGACGTTCAAAGATCTCCTAAAAATCTTTTAAAGTCATGCTGCATTGAACGCAGATGGGAAAGTCGCTCGAGGCTGCGTATCCGTGTCTGATCGATCCGCGTCTTTCTTAGCAACCGCGTTTCACTCTGTGATTGACGCTGCGTCTCACTCCATGGACTGACGACCGCGTCTCACTTTATGGATCAATGCTGCGTCTCATCAAGAAGACCGCGTTTCACTCTGTGATTGACGCTGCGTCTCACTCCATGGACTGACGACCGTGTCTCACTTTATGGATCAATGCTGCGTCTCATCAAGAAGACCGCGTATCACTCTGAGATTGACGCTGCGTCTCATCAAAAAGGACTTAGTAAATCTAAGTTCCTGTGGACTGACGACCGCGTCTCACTTTATGGATCAATGTCGCGTCTCATTAAGAAGACTCAGAGTCAAGGTCGCGTTTCATTAACAGAACTTAGTCTTACCTAAGTGCCAGTTACCAAGGAGTTGGATTCGCCTACAGCTGAGCAAAAAAGATGGAGCAAAATTTTTCAAACTTTTATTATAAACAGTAAAAGTGGATACAAACACTCTAAACAGAGTGTCCTCTTCTTTACAAAAAGGGGGAAAAGAAAAGAAGGCTAAATGTCCTGGTTCGCCAAGGTACGGATTTGTTCCCGAAGGCGGTGAATCTCGTGTTGGCGCGTCCTTTCAGCTTCCATAATAGCCCGGTCCCGCAGCTCCTCTTCGGATAAGAAATTTCTTGCGGCCAGCTGCGTTCGCAGAGATTCCACCCTGGAAGAATGTAGAGACAGACTCTCTTCAGCTCGCGCCCTAGCAGCTTGTTGCTCCTCTAGCTGCTTTTTGATGATAGCAAGCTTTTCCTCATTGAGCGCAAGCACCACTTCTACCTTGGCAACGGTGTCCCGAGCCCTGATGATGACTTGCTCTGTGCTCTGCATGACAAGCTCGGATTCCCTTGAATCGCCAGCTAGTTTCTGACATTCAGCCTGGGAATATTCGAGATTGCGGATCTCTGCAGCAATTTGTGCCTCCGCTTCCTGTCGCTCTCGTTCTTGAGCAGCTAGGAGCCTAGTCAGGGTGGCCTGGGCCTCACTAAAAGAGCCAGCATCTTCCAAAGACTCCAGCTCCTGCAGGTAGTCTCCCAGTTGCTCTACCACCCGTAGACACGCCTTGGCAAGTGAAGGGCCTCCAGTTAATTCGACGTTCACGGCCAGATTTTTAAGAAGCGTCTGGGCAAATTGGAACGTGCTGTTTCCACGAAAGATGAGATCAATACATGATCCCATCGAAGCGAAGAATTGCTGCACCATCTGACGTGCCAGTTCCCCATGTCTTCACCACCTAGGAAGCTTCCCGACCCCTTTTCTGTCACAGGATAGGGGATATAAGGCGGATCTTCTCGCACAAGAGTCGTGCTGGCCGTCGAGACAGCAAGAGCTGGACCGGCCGCTGACGCTTCCGGAGGTACTACCTCTGCAGGAACCTCCACGACCAATGAGGGAGTAGTAAGCACGACCTCCTCAGAAACCTCCACCGAGACCTGAGCTGTATGGCCTTCTGGAAGGGTGCCAACCATCAGACTCTCTACCTGAACCCCCTCGGTCCTCTCTGCAAGTTATCGCGATGTTAGCCACAATGATAGAAGAGCTAAACATTTAAAGCATCAGAGCTGCCTTACCAGGTTGGAGGTCCGGAGACGTCAAATCCTGCGGAGCGGAAGTCTCCTCGGCTTCAGCAGTAACCTCCCCGCCTGGCAGAGTGAGAGCCTCCTCAGCCTCAGTGTTACTTCCTCTTCTGGCAGAGTGGAAGGCTCCCCAGTTTCAACAGCTGCCCCCTTTGAGGGTATCTCAGCAGCCGAGACCTCAATCCCCTCGGGCCGGGTCAACTCTTTCACCATCTCCTCGATACGCGAGGAGGTTGTAGCCTCAGCATCTTCGGTTGGCCCTGCAGCATAAAAGAAGAATGTTAGAACATCCTCTTCAATATGCAAAGAGAAAATTAGACAGAAGATGGAAAGAATACTTCAGTAGGGATAATCGCCAGCGATGGTGCAGTCGATGGCTCACCCTCATGTATTTCCTCCTCCGAGATGTGGAAGAATTTGCTCTGATCAGGAAGAGCGGGTTCATCGCCATAGTCGGTCTCGTCTTCGAAGTCGCTTTCCCCCGATAACGAAGAAGACGACAGCGCAACGCGAGGAAGCTCCGCAACAGGAGCCTTACCTCCAATTAACCCAGTGGTAGGACTAGGGTCGACTGCCCTAAGACTGGAAATGAAGATGCTAGGAGACCCCGGCTGCTGTGCCTCGTCTCTCCCATCATGAGCAGAAGAAGGTTCGGGTTGAACTGAGAGGCCTGCAATCTCAACATCCCCTCCAGTCATTATGTCAACCTCCAGTGACTCGTCATCTTCGGCGGCGGTGGACTCTTCAACAAGCTCCCCTTCCTCCACGGTCTTGCTGCGCGACCTAGGAGCACGGACTAGGGTGGGGAAATCTTCATCTTCCGACGGTTCCTCAACCCTAACAGGGACGTCTTCAGGAGGAGCCTCAACTCCGGCAGAGATGTCTCTGGATTGAGAGACTTCAGCCGTTAAGTCCCTCCGAGCCTTCTTTGGGGCAGGCTCAGCGATAGAAGTAGAGCGTCGATGACGCTTGCTCGCCAACTGCTTAGACCTCCTGGCCCGCGGCTCCTCCCTCGTGGCTGGTGGCTCCGCCCTTGTCGCTGGTGGCTCTGCCCTTGCCGGTCGCGGCTCCGCCCTCACTGCTGGGGGCTCCCTCCTCGATCTTCGCCCGACCTCCTTTTGGGCCTTCAGGTACTGTTCTACGAGTTTCGTCGGTTTACTAGAATCAGTCCTGGCTCGAGACTTGCATTGATGCTCTCAATGCATGAAGACGCCGGGAAAAAGTCTGGCGTTTGGATGGCTTGAGAGTACCAAGTACAGAAGCTGAAACTCGTACGACACTTGGGCCCCTCGAGAGGTAGACGAAAAGATACTCCCGTCCCTCCAGCCACACTATAGTACCAGGCCCGAGCACCCTCGAACAGGTTCCCTTCGAAGGCGAGTCTAGCATTGGGGTTCCCGACATAGAGCTGATCATAGCCGAACTGTCGAGCGAAGCGACTCGGCATGTACGGCTCAATGGTACATGACGTCCCTTGCCGGAAAAGCACATATCCGGGCCGGATATTTAGCAACCACCAGAAGGCCCCCGCGGATAACCTCGTGAAGTCATCTGGGCCAACAGAATCAACAAGTAGATCCCCGAAAGATGCATCAGGGATCTGAAGGAGGCAGCGATTGAGCTGGTAGTTTGCAGGGTCTGAAAGGCACTTCCGGACGTAATATATATAAGGATCACGCCATTTTGAACCCTCCAACCGCTGTACAAAAGGGACAGAATTCTCCCTCCAACGCGCTGCCGTCATCAAAGAAGGGCAATGCATCACGTACCAAGCAATAAGGTACGTGTAAGGCAGCTCGACACGAGGGTTGGGACGCTTCACCGTCGGACTCCCCTCTGAGTCAACATATGGCTTTCCCTCGGAGTCTGCAGTTTTTGGTGGCTCGCAGAAACTCTTAGTGAGCGCCCGCAGCCCGCTCTGAATACCAGCCGCCACGGCCGGGAGAAGGGCTATGGGGTTCCCATGAGCCAGGAGCACCGCCGGGTACACCACGTCAGCAACAATGACTTCATGCGGCAGTGTGGGCACCACACAGCGCTTCAGCCACAGCATCAGAAAGCCCGCCAACAGCGCCCGATCGGAGATAGGAGTCCGGGCTTGATGGTGAAAGCTTTCAAAAACCAAGTCAGGGTCGAACCGTCCTCGTTCGACTCCGTGGTGTAGAAGCTGTTCGGAGCCTGGTCGATCCTGTCTTCAATCTCCCTGTCAGAGCTGGGATCCAATCGGGTTATCCGATGGTCTTTGGTGTTGACATTATTGAACAAGTAACTGGCCCAAGACAGTTGCTTGACTCCCTGCGACCGCCATTTGGTTATCTGGCCGCAAAATGTGGAAGTGACATAGCACTTCCCAGTAGGTCTCATATATGAGGGGAAACTCCTCCTTCACATAGCGAAGCTCCACAGCGGTCGGGACATATTCCTCATAGGGAATATCCCCTGTCGACAGCCCCGAGACCTCGTGCAGCTCGTGCAGAGCAGGCCCATCTCTCTCGACCGGAGTGAAGAACGTCCCCGTCGAAGGATTATAACGCTCTAGAATCCCGAAGAAGTTCTGAGAGCTTTGAGGGATCCCCCACTGCACGGCCCTGACTGCCGAGTACAGTCCCACGCGCTTTAGCAGGCCCCCGAGCTCGGTAAGGACAAAGCCGACATCCTGCCCCACCAATAGTTCTCCGTGGAACGGACCCACCCCGGCGCACGGAACCCAACCGGGTAGTCACCCTCCGCCTCCATGAAGGCGTTGAGGAAGGTAGTGCCAAGTTGTGGTATCTCCCCAGCTGGAACCTCAGTCCTGCGCGACCCAGGGAAAAGGCCGATAACTGACCTGTCATGGCTATCATGACGGTTATACTTTGTGGGAGCCCAAATCACCGAGAGTGACCTCGGGAACATATCGAGCAAGGTCCCATTCCATCTTCCGAGGGACGGACATATGCTGGAAGTAGGACAGCGGGAACATCCTCTCCATGTCTGGAAGAAAGAATCTTCCACCCTTTATTGACGGAGCCATTTGTAAGTTCCGTCATACACGCTATGGCCGCCCTCGTGGATACGATCTCCGAAGAAGAAGGCAGGCTTCTCCAGCTTGATGCCAGCATCTGTTGCGAATGCTGCTCAGTCATAAACACCCGAAGAGTTCTCATGTCAACATTTGAGAGCCTCTCTCTGCGATCCGGTGATTTGTCAGCAGTCACAGGAACGTCCTTTGTAATACAAAAGTCAAATCCGGTCAGCACCACCTACATGACCAAAGTGGCACTTCTTGGCGAGTGAAGTAGCAGGGCGTGGCGCTGCAAAAAGAAAAGGACACTTAGTTAGATACTCTATCAAAAGCATAGAAAAAAATGCTAAGTGTTCATAATCCGAACGCAGAGAGACACTGGACGCGGAATTATCAAATCCGTCCAGACCTGCGCATCCACGCAGAAGAGACACTGGACGCAGGAATTATAAAATCCGCGTCCAGACCTGCGCATCCACGCAGAAGAGGCACTACTGACGCAGGAATTATCAAATCCGCGTCCAGACCTATGGGATCGGCGTCTCCACAACATTCTCCTTGATGTCACTTCTGGGGTGCGAAAAGAAGGGAGTTATCCACCTTAACCTTTCCACTACCATAATCGCCAGAAGTTAAGGAGGTAACCCCCTTCCTTTCACATCCCCAGATGTCGAAGTACTGGACTCGGTGCCAGATTCATCAAAATCAGCAGCTGATGAACAGAACGCAAGGATCAAATCCGCGTTCTGTAAACTAAGTCCGCGTCTGAACCCTTCACAAATAGAAAATATTCTAAGTGAAGAATCTGAAGCGCAGGACTCAAGGGCGCGAGGGTCCAAACCCGCGCCTCGGTTATCATCCCAAAGACTGCGTCTGGGAATCAAACACGATTTGAAATTCACGTGTTAAGGGTTCTTAAAAGTTCTTTGAACTTTCTTTAATGGCGAAACTTCCGCCTAAGAGGCCTTTACCTTGGAGACCTGGGAGAACGACGTCCTGTGCAGAGGAGGAGCTGCCCCTCTGGGCCTCGGCGACGGTCGCCTTTGAGGACGATGCGGTTGGCTTAGTCCTTGGGTGCCATTGATGTTCAGAAATCGAGCAAGAGATGAACAGTTCGAAGATGACAGAGAAGGAACTTCTTTTTTCTCAGTAAGTGCGTTCGGAGAAGAAGATGCATCTCTCCAACTGTTGCCTTTTATAGCACAGGGATTCGCGAAGATACGCGGCGCGTGGCCCGGTAGACGCTGCAGCGAGTCCCGCTTGACGCGTGTAACCAAATCGTTTCTGAACGAGAAGATCATGCGTCGCAACCCCGCCACGAGTCAGCAGTCGACACGTGGAGCAGTCATTAATGAACCAGGAAATCCGCGCGCCAAAAGGCGAAATTTCGCCGGTTCCCTAGGCCAGCTGGCGGCGTAATCATGACATGGCACAGAATTCGCGCCCAAAGAACGCACCTCCTCGATGGACATGCCACGTCAGCCTCTCCATGAATGCATTGGAAGGTCGCGTCTCTCTAAGAAATTCGCGTCCTTCCAGTCTGGCCAAATATCGCGTCTCCTTCTGAAGATCAGTCGCGTCTCCATTGCCAAGGACGCACGTTACAGAAATCGCGCCTTTACAGCAGTACCATCTCTGCTTTTTGAAAAAGACCTGCGTTGGCCTCCTGCTTCTGCAAAATCAGTTCAACAGTACACTGACGCAAGCAGACGACCAACCACTCCTGGCTTAAAGCGCGCCAGTGACAGACTAAAAGCAATCGGGGAGGTTTAGACTGTGCATCTAAACACTCAACATGATCAACTCTGGGGGCTTCAAAGAGTTCAACAGTACACTCACGAGAACAACTCCAGATAAGATCAACCCGGAGCATCAACAGTCTAGTCATGAAGGCGAACTCAGCTAGAGTCCAAAGTATTTCGAAATCCGTCCCAGTTAACTGCGGAATGTCGAAAAACTTGGGAGGGGGTTCTGTAGGCTGTCTAAAAATCACCAAGACAAGCCACCAAAACACAGAGATCCAAGATCCAGGCGCAAGGCTATGTGACAATCAAGACGCGAGGATAGCCCGCGTCTCAGCATCAAGGCGCGTCAGCCCGAAGCCCG